>OY754976.1:36005224-36308548 GCA_963576475.1 Molanna angustata | reverse complement strand
CCTAACCTAACCTAACCTAACCTAACCTAACCTAACCTAACCTAACCTAACCTAACCTAACCTAACCTAACCTAACCTAACCTAACCTAACCTAACCTAACCTAACCTAACCTAACCTAACCTAACCTAACCTAACCTAACCTAACCTAACCTAACCTAACCTAACCTAACCTAACCTAACCTAACCTAACCTAACCTAACCTAACCTAACCTAACCTAACCTAACCTAACCTAACCTAACCTAACCTAACCTAACCTAACCTAACCTAACCTAACCTAACCTAACCTAACCTAACCTAACCTAACCTAACCTAACCTAACCTAACCTAACCTAACCTAACCTAACCTAACCTAACCTAACCTAACCTAACCTAACCTAACCTAACCTAACCTAACCTAACCTAACCTAACCTAACCTAACCTAACCTAACCTAACCTAACCTAACCTAACCTAACCTAACCTAACCTAACCTAACCTAACCTAACCTAACCTAACCTAACCTAACCTAACCTAACCTAACCTAACCTAACCTAACCTAACCTAACCTAACCTAACCTAACCTAACCTAACCTAACCTAACCTAACCTAACCTAACCTAACCTAACCTAACCTAACCTAACCTAACCTAACCTAACCTAACCTAACCTAACCTAACCTAACCTAACCTAACCTAACCTAACCTAACCTAACCTAACCTAACCTAACCTAACCTAACCTAACCTAACCTAACCTAACCTAACCTAACCTAACCTAACCTAACCTAACCTAACCTAACCTAACCTAACCTAACCTAACCTAACCTAACCTAACCTAACCTAACCTAACCTAACCTAACCTAACCTAACCTAACCTAACCTAACCTAACCTAACCTAACCTAACCTAACCTAACCTAACCTAACCTAACCTAACCTAACCTAACCTAACCTAACCTAACCTAACCTAACCTAACCTAACCTAACCTAACCTAACCTAACCTAACCTAACCTAACCTAACCTAACCTAACCTAACCTAACCTAACCTAACCTAACCTAACCTAACCTAACCTAACCTAACCTAACCTAACCTAACCTAACCTAACCTAACCTAACCTAACCTAACCTAACCTAACCTAACCTAACCTAACCTAACCTAACCTAACCTAACCTAACCTAACCTAACCTAACCTAACCTAACCTAACCTAACCTAACCTAACCTAACCTAACCTAACCTAACCTAACCTAACCTAACCTAACCTAACCTAACCTAACCTAACCTAACCTAACCTAACCTAACCTAACCTAACCTAACCTAACCTAACCTAACCTAACCTAACCTAACCTAACCTAACCTAACCTAACCTAACCTAACCTAACCTAACCTAACCTAACCTAACCTAACCTAACCTAACCTAACCTAACCTAACCTAACCTAACCTAACCTAACCTAACCTAACCTAACCTAACCTAACCTAACCTAACCTAACCTAACCTAACCTAACCTAACCTAACCTAACCTAACCTAACCTAACCTAACCTAACCTAACCTAACCTAACCTAACCTAACCTAACCTAACCTAACCTAACCTAACCTAACCTAACCTAACCTAACCTAACCTAACCTAACCTAACCTAACCTAACCTAACCTAACCTAACCTAACCTAACCTAACCTAACCTAACCTAACCTAACCTAACCTAACCTAACCTAACCTAACCTAACCTAACCTAACCTAACCTAACCTAACCTAACCTAACCTAACCTAACCTAACCTAACCTAACCTAACCTAACCTAACCTAACCTAACCTAACCTAACCTAACCTAACCTAACCTAACCTAACCTAACCTAACCTAACCTAACCTAACCTAACCTAACCTAACCTAACCTAACCTAACCTAACCTAACCTAACCTAACCTAACCTAACCTAACCTAACCTAACCTAACCTAACCTAACCTAACCTAACCTAACCTAACCTAACCTAACCTAACCTAACCTAACCTAACCTAACCTAACCTAACCTAACCTAACCTAACCTAACCTAACCTAACCTAACCTAACCTAACCTAACCTAACCTAACCTAACCTAACCTAACCTAACCTAACCTAACCTAACCTAACCTAACCTAACCTAACCTAACCTAACCTAACCTAACCTAACCTAACCTAACCTAACCTAACCTAACCTAACCTAACCTAACCTAACCTAACCTAACCTAACCTAACCTAACCTAACCTAACCTAACCTAACCTAACCTAACCTAACCTAACCTAACCTAACCTAACCTAACCTAACCTAACCTAACCTAACCTAACCTAACCTAACCTAACCTAACCTAACCTAACCTAACCTAACCTAACCTAACCTAACCTAACCTAACCTAACCTAACCTAACCTAACCTAACCTAACCTAACCTAACCTAACCTAACCTAACCTAACCTAACCTAACCTAACCTAACCTAACCTAACCTAACCTAACCTAACCTAACCTAACCTAACCTAACCTAACCTAACCTAACCTAACCTAACCTAACCTAACCTAACCTAACCTAACCTAACCTAACCTAACCTAACCTAACCTAACCTAACCTAACCTAACCTAACCTAACCTAACCTAACCTAACCTAACCTAACCTAACCTAACCTAACCTAACCTAACCTAACCTAACCTAACCTAACCTAACCTAACCTAACCTAACCTAACCTAACCTAACCTAACCTAACCTAACCTAACCTAACCTAACCTAACCTAACCTAACCTAACCTAACCTAACCTAACCTAACCTAACCTAACCTAACCTAACCTAACCTAACCTAACCTAACCTAACCTAACCTAACCTAACCTAACCTAACCTAACCTAACCTAACCTAACCTAACCTAACCTAACCTAACCTAACCTAACCTAACCTAACCTAACCTAACCTAACCTAACCTAACCTAACCTAACCTAACCTAACCTAACCTAACCTAACCTAACCTAACCTAACCTAACCTAACCTAACCTAACCTAACCTAACCTAACCTAACCTAACCTAACCTAACCTAACCTAACCTAACCTAACCTAACCTAACCTAACCTAACCTAACCTAACCTAACCTAACCTAACCTAACCTAACCTAACCTAACCTAACCTAACCTAACCTAACCTAACCTAACCTAACCTAACCTAACCTAACCTAACCTAACCTAACCTAACCTAACCTAACCTAACCTAACCTAACCTAACCTAACCTAACCTAACCTAACCTAACCTAACCTAACCTAACCTAACCTAACCTAACCTAACCTAACCTAACCTAACCTAACCTAACCTAACCTAACCTAACCTAACCTAACCTAACCTAACCTAACCTAACCTAACCTAACCTAACCTAACCTAACCTAACCTAACCTAACCTAACCTAACCTAACCTAACCTAACCTAACCTAACCTAACCTAACCTAACCTAACCTAACCTAACCTAACCTAACCTAACCTAACCTAACCTAACCTAACCTAACCTAACCTAACCTAACCTAACCGATTGTTAGTCAAGTAGCCGCTGAAGACACACACACTTCTTGAGAAGATTGGTTCGATATTTTAAATATTATATTTTCAAATTGTTAAATTTCAAATAGGTATAAATTCTCTAAGTATTTACAAAACTTCTAGGCAAAGTTCGATTCCGAGCCTTGATTTGCATTTATTTTTAAATCCATATACATAATTTTCTTAATTCTTATATTCTCATTAGTTTCTGCTATAACTCTCAATTCATAGCTACCTATCATATATTTTATATTTTCATCACACAAATACCTACATATTATTTATTTTAATTACACAAATACATATTATATATTTTCATTACACAAACACATATTATATACTTTCATTACATACATACATATTATATATTTTAATTTCACAACACCCATATCATACCTATACATATTATATTTATTTTATTTATCGATATTATATTTTATTGTTTCAAAAATTTGACACAGCACCCATATACATACCTATACATATTATATTTATTCATTTTACATACCTACATATATACATACCTATACATATCATATTTATTCATTCACACTAGAGTGCACATATATAATTTTTATTAATTTATACACACACATAGAATATCAACTTTGTTTCAAATTTGATCATCCAAACATCACGTGAACATTGTATTAAAATTTGACTGTTTCTAACCAACAAAGCGTTCAAACCACTCACACATCACGTGTAATCTGCGGAAGCACGGGACCACCCATTGTTAGTCAAGTAGCCGCTGAAGACACACACACTTCTTGAGAAGATTGGTTCGATATTTTAAATATTATATTTTCAAATTGTTAAATTTCAAATAGGTATAAATTCTCTAAGTATTTACAAAACTTCTAGGCAAAGTTCGATTCCGAGCCTTGATTTGCATTTATTTTTAAATCCATATACATAATTTTCTTAATTCTTATATTCTCATTAGTTTCTGCTATAACTCTCAATTCATAGCTACCTATCATATATTTTATATTTTCATCACACAAATACCTACATATTATTTATTTTAATTACACAAATACATATTATATATTTTCATTACACAAACACATATTATATACTTTCATTACATACATACATATTATATATTTTAATTTCACAACACCCATATCATACCTATACATATTATATTTATTTTATTTATCGATATTATATTTTATTGTTTCAAAAATTTGACACAGCACCCATATACATACCTATACATATTATATTTATTCATTTTACATACCTACATATATACATACCTATACATATCATATTTATTCATTCACACTAGAGTGCACATATATAATTTTTATTAATTTATACACACACATAGAATATCAACTTTGTTTCAAATTTGATCATCCAAACATCACGTGAACATTGTATTAAAATTTGACTGTTTCTAACCAACAAAGCGTTCAAACCACTCACACATCACGTGTAATCTGCGGAAGCACGGGACCACCCATTGTTAGTCAAGTAGCCGCTGAAGACACACACACTTCTTGAGAAGATTGGTTCGATATTTTAAATATTATATTTTCAAATTGTTAAATTTCAAATAGGTATAAATTCTCTAAGTATTTACAAAACTTCTAGGCAAAGTTCGATTCCGAGCCTTGATTTGCATTTATTTTTAAATCCATATACATAATTTTCTTAATTCTTATATTCTCATTAGTTTCTGCTATAACTCTCAATTCATAGCTACCTATCATATATTTTATATTTTCATCACACAAATACCTACATATTATTTATTTTAATTACACAAATACATATTATATATTTTCATTACACAAACACATATTATATACTTTCATTACATACATACATATTATATATTTTAATTTCACAACACCCATATCATACCTATACATATTATATTTATTTTATTTATCGATATTATATTTTATTGTTTCAAAAATTTGACACAGCACCCATATACATACCTATACATATTATATTTATTCATTTTACATACCTACATATATACATACCTATACATATCATATTTATTCATTCACACTAGAGTGCACATATATAATTTTTATTAATTTATACACACACATAGAATATCAACTTTGTTTCAAATTTGATCATCCAAACATCACGTGAACATTGTATTAAAATTTGACTGTTTCTAACCAACAAAGCGTTCAAACCACTCACACATCACGTGTAATCTGCGGAAGCACGGGACCACCCATTGTTAGTCAAGTAGCCGCTGAAGACACACACACTTCTTGAGAAGATTGGTTCGATATTTTAAATATTATATTTTCAAATTGTTAAATTTCAAATAGGTATAAATTCTCTAAGTATTTACAAAACTTCTAGGCAAAGTTCGATTCCGAGCCTTGATTTGCATTTATTTTTAAATCCATATACATAATTTTCTTAATTCTTATATTCTCATTAGTTTCTGCTATAACTCTCAATTCATAGCTACCTATCATATATTTTATATTTTCATCACACAAATACCTACATATTATTTATTTTAATTACACAAATACATATTATATATTTTCATTACACAAACACATATTATATACTTTCATTACATACATACATATTATATATTTTAATTTCACAACACCCATATCATACCTATACATATTATATTTATTTTATTTATCGATATTATATTTTATTGTTTCAAAAATTTGACACAGCACCCATATACATACCTATACATATTATATTTATTCATTTTACATACCTACATATATACATACCTATACATATCATATTTATTCATTCACACTAGAGTGCACATATATAATTTTTATTAATTTATACACACACATAGAATATCAACTTTGTTTCAAATTTGATCATCCAAACATCACGTGAACATTGTATTAAAATTTGACTGTTTCTAACCAACAAAGCGTTCAAACCACTCACACATCACGTGTAATCTGCGGAAGCACGGGACCACCCATTGTTAGTCAAGTAGCCGCTGAAGACACACACACTTCTTGAGAAGATTGGTTCGATATTTTAAATATTATATTTTCAAATTGTTAAATTTCAAATAGGTATAAATTCTCTAAGTATTTACAAAACTTCTAGGCAAAGTTCGATTCCGAGCCTTGATTTGCATTTATTTTTAAATCCATATACATAATTTTCTTAATTCTTATATTCTCATTAGTTTCTGCTATAACTCTCAATTCATAGCTACCTATCATATATTTTATATTTTCATCACACAAATACCTACATATTATTTATTTTAATTACACAAATACATATTATATATTTTCATTACACAAACACATATTATATACTTTCATTACATACATACATATTATATATTTTAATTTCACAACACCCATATCATACCTATACATATTATATTTATTTTATTTATCGATATTATATTTTATTGTTTCAAAAATTTGACACAGCACCCATATACATACCTATACATATTATATTTATTCATTTTACATACCTACATATATACATACCTATACATATCATATTTATTCATTCACACTAGAGTGCACATATATAATTTTTATTAATTTATACACACACATAGAATATCAACTTTGTTTCAAATTTGATCATCCAAACATCACGTGAACATTGTATTAAAATTTGACTGTTTCTAACCAACAAAGCGTTCAAACCACTCACACATCACGTGTAATCTGCGGAAGCACGGGACCACCCATTGTTAGTCAAGTAGCCGCTGAAGACACACACACTTCTTGAGAAGATTGGTTCGATATTTTAAATATTATATTTTCAAATTGTTAAATTTCAAATAGGTATAAATTCTCTAAGTATTTACAAAACTTCTAGGCAAAGTTCGATTCCGAGCCTTGATTTGCATTTATTTTTAAATCCATATACATAATTTTCTTAATTCTTATATTCTCATTAGTTTCTGCTATAACTCTCAATTCATAGCTACCTATCATATATTTTATATTTTCATCACACAAATACCTACATATTATTTATTTTAATTACACAAATACATATTATATATTTTCATTACACAAACACATATTATATACTTTCATTACATACATACATATTATATATTTTAATTTCACAACACCCATATCATACCTATACATATTATATTTATTTTATTTATCGATATTATATTTTATTGTTTCAAAAATTTGACACAGCACCCATATACATACCTATACATATTATATTTATTCATTTTACATACCTACATATATACATACCTATACATATCATATTTATTCATTCACACTAGAGTGCACATATATAATTTTTATTAATTTATACACACACATAGAATATCAACTTTGTTTCAAATTTGATCATCCAAACATCACGTGAACATTGTATTAAAATTTGACTGTTTCTAACCAACAAAGCGTTCAAACCACTCACACATCACGTGTAATCTGCGGAAGCACGGGACCACCCATTGTTAGTCAAGTAGCCGCTGAAGACACACACACTTCTTGAGAAGATTGGTTCGATATTTTAAATATTATATTTTCAAATTGTTAAATTTCAAATAGGTATAAATTCTCTAAGTATTTACAAAACTTCTAGGCAAAGTTCGATTCCGAGCCTTGATTTGCATTTATTTTTAAATCCATATACATAATTTTCTTAATTCTTATATTCTCATTAGTTTCTGCTATAACTCTCAATTCATAGCTACCTATCATATATTTTATATTTTCATCACACAAATACCTACATATTATTTATTTTAATTACACAAATACATATTATATATTTTCATTACACAAACACATATTATATACTTTCATTACATACATACATATTATATATTTTAATTTCACAACACCCATATCATACCTATACATATTATATTTATTTTATTTATCGATATTATATTTTATTGTTTCAAAAATTTGACACAGCACCCATATACATACCTATACATATTATATTTATTCATTTTACATACCTACATATATACATACCTATACATATCATATTTATTCATTCACACTAGAGTGCACATATATAATTTTTATTAATTTATACACACACATAGAATATCAACTTTGTTTCAAATTTGATCATCCAAACATCACGTGAACATTGTATTAAAATTTGACTGTTTCTAACCAACAAAGCGTTCAAACCACTCACACATCACGTGTAATCTGCGGAAGCACGGGACCACCCATTGTTAGTCAAGTAGCCGCTGAAGACACACACACTTCTTGAGAAGATTGGTTCGATATTTTAAATATTATATTTTCAAATTGTTAAATTTCAAATAGGTATAAATTCTCTAAGTATTTACAAAACTTCTAGGCAAAGTTCGATTCCGAGCCTTGATTTGCATTTATTTTTAAATCCATATACATAATTTTCTTAATTCTTATATTCTCATTAGTTTCTGCTATAACTCTCAATTCATAGCTACCTATCATATATTTTATATTTTCATCACACAAATACCTACATATTATTTATTTTAATTACACAAATACATATTATATATTTTCATTACACAAACACATATTATATACTTTCATTACATACATACATATTATATATTTTAATTTCACAACACCCATATCATACCTATACATATTATATTTATTTTATTTATCGATATTATATTTTATTGTTTCAAAAATTTGACACAGCACCCATATACATACCTATACATATTATATTTATTCATTTTACATACCTACATATATACATACCTATACATATCATATTTATTCATTCACACTAGAGTGCACATATATAATTTTTATTAATTTATACACACACATAGAATATCAACTTTGTTTCAAATTTGATCATCCAAACATCACGTGAACATTGTATTAAAATTTGACTGTTTCTAACCAACAAAGCGTTCAAACCACTCACACATCACGTGTAATCTGCGGAAGCACGGGACCACCCATTGTTAGTCAAGTAGCCGCTGAAGACACACACACTTCTTGAGAAGATTGGTTCGATATTTTAAATATTATATTTTCAAATTGTTAAATTTCAAATAGGTATAAATTCTCTAAGTATTTACAAAACTTCTAGGCAAAGTTCGATTCCGAGCCTTGATTTGCATTTATTTTTAAATCCATATACATAATTTTCTTAATTCTTATATTCTCATTAGTTTCTGCTATAACTCTCAATTCATAGCTACCTATCATATATTTTATATTTTCATCACACAAATACCTACATATTATTTATTTTAATTACACAAATACATATTATATATTTTCATTACACAAACACATATTATATACTTTCATTACATACATACATATTATATATTTTAATTTCACAACACCCATATCATACCTATACATATTATATTTATTTTATTTATCGATATTATATTTTATTGTTTCAAAAATTTGACACAGCACCCATATACATACCTATACATATTATATTTATTCATTTTACATACCTACATATATACATACCTATACATATCATATTTATTCATTCACACTAGAGTGCACATATATAATTTTTATTAATTTATACACACACATAGAATATCAACTTTGTTTCAAATTTGATCATCCAAACATCACGTGAACATTGTATTAAAATTTGACTGTTTCTAACCAACAAAGCGTTCAAACCACTCACACATCACGTGTAATCTGCGGAAGCACGGGACCACCCATTGTTAGTCAAGTAGCCGCTGAAGACACACACACTTCTTGAGAAGATTGGTTCGATATTTTAAATATTATATTTTCAAATTGTTAAATTTCAAATAGGTATAAATTCTCTAAGTATTTACAAAACTTCTAGGCAAAGTTCGATTCCGAGCCTTGATTTGCATTTATTTTTAAATCCATATACATAATTTTCTTAATTCTTATATTCTCATTAGTTTCTGCTATAACTCTCAATTCATAGCTACCTATCATATATTTTATATTTTCATCACACAAATACCTACATATTATTTATTTTAATTACACAAATACATATTATATATTTTCATTACACAAACACATATTATATACTTTCATTACATACATACATATTATATATTTTAATTTCACAACACCCATATCATACCTATACATATTATATTTATTTTATTTATCGATATTATATTTTATTGTTTCAAAAATTTGACACAGCACCCATATACATACCTATACATATTATATTTATTCATTTTACATACCTACATATATACATACCTATACATATCATATTTATTCATTCACACTAGAGTGCACATATATAATTTTTATTAATTTATACACACACATAGAATATCAACTTTGTTTCAAATTTGATCATCCAAACATCACGTGAACATTGTATTAAAATTTGACTGTTTCTAACCAACAAAGCGTTCAAACCACTCACACATCACGTGTAATCTGCGGAAGCACGGGACCACCCATTGTTAGTCAAGTAGCCGCTGAAGACACACACACTTCTTGAGAAGATTGGTTCGATATTTTAAATATTATATTTTCAAATTGTTAAATTTCAAATAGGTATAAATTCTCTAAGTATTTACAAAACTTCTAGGCAAAGTTCGATTCCGAGCCTTGATTTGCATTTATTTTTAAATCCATATACATAATTTTCTTAATTCTTATATTCTCATTAGTTTCTGCTATAACTCTCAATTCATAGCTACCTATCATATATTTTATATTTTCATCACACAAATACCTACATATTATTTATTTTAATTACACAAATACATATTATATATTTTCATTACACAAACACATATTATATACTTTCATTACATACATACATATTATATATTTTAATTTCACAACACCCATATCATACCTATACATATTATATTTATTTTATTTATCGATATTATATTTTATTGTTTCAAAAATTTGACACAGCACCCATATACATACCTATACATATTATATTTATTCATTTTACATACCTACATATATACATACCTATACATATCATATTTATTCATTCACACTAGAGTGCACATATATAATTTTTATTAATTTATACACACACATAGAATATCAACTTTGTTTCAAATTTGATCATCCAAACATCACGTGAACATTGTATTAAAATTTGACTGTTTCTAACCAACAAAGCGTTCAAACCACTCACACATCACGTGTAATCTGCGGAAGCACGGGACCACCCATTGTTAGTCAAGTAGCCGCTGAAGACACACACACTTCTTGAGAAGATTGGTTCGATATTTTAAATATTATATTTTCAAATTGTTAAATTTCAAATAGGTATAAATTCTCTAAGTATTTACAAAACTTCTAGGCAAAGTTCGATTCCGAGCCTTGATTTGCATTTATTTTTAAATCCATATACATAATTTTCTTAATTCTTATATTCTCATTAGTTTCTGCTATAACTCTCAATTCATAGCTACCTATCATATATTTTATATTTTCATCACACAAATACCTACATATTATTTATTTTAATTACACAAATACATATTATATATTTTCATTACACAAACACATATTATATACTTTCATTACATACATACATATTATATATTTTAATTTCACAACACCCATATCATACCTATACATATTATATTTATTTTATTTATCGATATTATATTTTATTGTTTCAAAAATTTGACACAGCACCCATATACATACCTATACATATTATATTTATTCATTTTACATACCTACATATATACATACCTATACATATCATATTTATTCATTCACACTAGAGTGCACATATATAATTTTTATTAATTTATACACACACATAGAATATCAACTTTGTTTCAAATTTGATCATCCAAACATCACGTGAACATTGTATTAAAATTTGACTGTTTCTAACCAACAAAGCGTTCAAACCACTCACACATCACGTGTAATCTGCGGAAGCACGGGACCACCCATTGTTAGTCAAGTAGCCGCTGAAGACACACACACTTCTTGAGAAGATTGGTTCGATATTTTAAATATTATATTTTCAAATTGTTAAATTTCAAATAGGTATAAATTCTCTAAGTATTTACAAAACTTCTAGGCAAAGTTCGATTCCGAGCCTTGATTTGCATTTATTTTTAAATCCATATACATAATTTTCTTAATTCTTATATTCTCATTAGTTTCTGCTATAACTCTCAATTCATAGCTACCTATCATATATTTTATATTTTCATCACACAAATACCTACATATTATTTATTTTAATTACACAAATACATATTATATATTTTCATTACACAAACACATATTATATACTTTCATTACATACATACATATTATATATTTTAATTTCACAACACCCATATCATACCTATACATATTATATTTATTTTATTTATCGATATTATATTTTATTGTTTCAAAAATTTGACACAGCACCCATATACATACCTATACATATTATATTTATTCATTTTACATACCTACATATATACATACCTATACATATCATATTTATTCATTCACACTAGAGTGCACATATATAATTTTTATTAATTTATACACACACATAGAATATCAACTTTGTTTCAAATTTGATCATCCAAACATCACGTGAACATTGTATTAAAATTTGACTGTTTCTAACCAACAAAGCGTTCAAACCACTCACACATCACGTGTAATCTGCGGAAGCACGGGACCACCCATTGTTAGTCAAGTAGCCGCTGAAGACACACACACTTCTTGAGAAGATTGGTTCGATATTTTAAATATTATATTTTCAAATTGTTAAATTTCAAATAGGTATAAATTCTCTAAGTATTTACAAAACTTCTAGGCAAAGTTCGATTCCGAGCCTTGATTTGCATTTATTTTTAAATCCATATACATAATTTTCTTAATTCTTATATTCTCATTAGTTTCTGCTATAACTCTCAATTCATAGCTACCTATCATATATTTTATATTTTCATCACACAAATACCTACATATTATTTATTTTAATTACACAAATACATATTATATATTTTCATTACACAAACACATATTATATACTTTCATTACATACATACATATTATATATTTTAATTTCACAACACCCATATCATACCTATACATATTATATTTATTTTATTTATCGATATTATATTTTATTGTTTCAAAAATTTGACACAGCACCCATATACATACCTATACATATTATATTTATTCATTTTACATACCTACATATATACATACCTATACATATCATATTTATTCATTCACACTAGAGTGCACATATATAATTTTTATTAATTTATACACACACATAGAATATCAACTTTGTTTCAAATTTGATCATCCAAACATCACGTGAACATTGTATTAAAATTTGACTGTTTCTAACCAACAAAGCGTTCAAACCACTCACACATCACGTGTAATCTGCGGAAGCACGGGACCACCCATTGTTAGTCAAGTAGCCGCTGAAGACACACACACTTCTTGAGAAGATTGGTTCGATATTTTAAATATTATATTTTCAAATTGTTAAATTTCAAATAGGTATAAATTCTCTAAGTATTTACAAAACTTCTAGGCAAAGTTCGATTCCGAGCCTTGATTTGCATTTATTTTTAAATCCATATACATAATTTTCTTAATTCTTATATTCTCATTAGTTTCTGCTATAACTCTCAATTCATAGCTACCTATCATATATTTTATATTTTCATCACACAAATACCTACATATTATTTATTTTAATTACACAAATACATATTATATATTTTCATTACACAAACACATATTATATACTTTCATTACATACATACATATTATATATTTTAATTTCACAACACCCATATCATACCTATACATATTATATTTATTTTATTTATCGATATTATATTTTATTGTTTCAAAAATTTGACACAGCACCCATATACATACCTATACATATTATATTTATTCATTTTACATACCTACATATATACATACCTATACATATCATATTTATTCATTCACACTAGAGTGCACATATATAATTTTTATTAATTTATACACACACATAGAATATCAACTTTGTTTCAAATTTGATCATCCAAACATCACGTGAACATTGTATTAAAATTTGACTGTTTCTAACCAACAAAGCGTTCAAACCACTCACACATCACGTGTAATCTGCGGAAGCACGGGACCACCCATTGTTAGTCAAGTAGCCGCTGAAGACACACACACTTCTTGAGAAGATTGGTTCGATATTTTAAATATTATATTTTCAAATTGTTAAATTTCAAATAGGTATAAATTCTCTAAGTATTTACAAAACTTCTAGGCAAAGTTCGATTCCGAGCCTTGATTTGCATTTATTTTTAAATCCATATACATAATTTTCTTAATTCTTATATTCTCATTAGTTTCTGCTATAACTCTCAATTCATAGCTACCTATCATATATTTTATATTTTCATCACACAAATACCTACATATTATTTATTTTAATTACACAAATACATATTATATATTTTCATTACACAAACACATATTATATACTTTCATTACATACATACATATTATATATTTTAATTTCACAACACCCATATCATACCTATACATATTATATTTATTTTATTTATCGATATTATATTTTATTGTTTCAAAAATTTGACACAGCACCCATATACATACCTATACATATTATATTTATTCATTTTACATACCTACATATATACATACCTATACATATCATATTTATTCATTCACACTAGAGTGCACATATATAATTTTTATTAATTTATACACACACATAGAATATCAACTTTGTTTCAAATTTGATCATCCAAACATCACGTGAACATTGTATTAAAATTTGACTGTTTCTAACCAACAAAGCGTTCAAACCACTCACACATCACGTGTAATCTGCGGAAGCACGGGACCACCCATTGTTAGTCAAGTAGCCGCTGAAGACACACACACTTCTTGAGAAGATTGGTTCGATATTTTAAATATTATATTTTCAAATTGTTAAATTTCAAATAGGTATAAATTCTCTAAGTATTTACAAAACTTCTAGGCAAAGTTCGATTCCGAGCCTTGATTTGCATTTATTTTTAAATCCATATACATAATTTTCTTAATTCTTATATTCTCATTAGTTTCTGCTATAACTCTCAATTCATAGCTACCTATCATATATTTTATATTTTCATCACACAAATACCTACATATTATTTATTTTAATTACACAAATACATATTATATATTTTCATTACACAAACACATATTATATACTTTCATTACATACATACATATTATATATTTTAATTTCACAACACCCATATCATACCTATACATATTATATTTATTTTATTTATCGATATTATATTTTATTGTTTCAAAAATTTGACGCTGCGCGCCGGCCCTTCTTTTTTTTTTTTTTTTTTTTTTTTTTTTTTTCTGTCAAGGCCATTCTTCACCCCTGTTTCAGTTTTCTGTTTTCAGTTTCTACCTGATTTGTTTCAACTTTACCATGTCAAAATCACCAGCCGCCGCCACCCAATCACAAACCCCAAGCACCTCTGAAGAGACACCCAGGGCTTGCAAAAGCCTTTTAAGACCAATTTTGGCATTCATCACCACCGCTCTCACAGCTCTTGATAGGAGTGGCAATATCCACAAACAAATCAAAAAGGAGATTAAGGATAGCCTCAACTCAATATCGGTATGCGCAGAGGAACTTGCCGAGCGGGTCCTTTCGAGTAAAGAAGACCTACATAAAGAGCGCCTTTCCAACACACAAAAACTGTTGGAACAAGAAATAAGGCACACAAATGCTTTCGCCTTAAAAGCGCACGATTGGCCCGCCCTGCTTACTCCAACACCACGATCATCACCACCTTCTCCCTCAACATCTCGCCAAGCAGCAAAAACCATTCCTCGCGCCCAAACAATAGTGGTTACAGGCAAAAAACCGATGGCCTCTGAAGACATTCTCAAACAAATTAAGAAAGAGGTAAACCCTATTAAATCGGGACTGCGAGTGAGCAAAATATGGAAAAAGACCGGAAATCAGGTCGCTGTTCAGTGCGACACAGCTGAGCATATCGAAAAACTCCGTAAAATCTTAGCCAGCCAAGAAAATATAACCACAATCGAAAAACCCAAATTGAGACCCAGAATAATCCTTATCGGTGTCGAAGAGCACCTGACAGAGGAGGAGATACTCGAGGGACTGTGGAAACAGAATCCCTCGATCTCAAATAAATACAAAGAGGGTCTCGATAAGGACACAAAAATTGTGTACATGGCAAGATTTAGGAGAAATAACTTGCTTAAAAAGGTGGTAATTTCAACATCTCCTCAGCTATTCGATGAGCTTTTGAGAGCGGAATCTGTCAACATCGGGTTCCTTAAGGTGAAGGTCGACGAACACATTGGGTCCCTGACATGCAGGAAATGTCAGAGGTACGGCCACTATGCAGCAAAGTGCAATGCACCGGAGGAAACGTGCAGACTGTGCTGCCAAAGTCACCCACCTAATGAATGCAAAGGTAAACAGTCGGAATGTGCACATTGCTTGGAGAGCAATAAAAAATACAAGGAAACACAACCGACTCGGCACAAAGACCAAACCAAAGAGTGCCCAATATACAGAAGGTATCTAAAACGGTACAGGGACATGGTCGAATACCTTTGCTAAGGGCCCCTCCATCAAAATGGCTCAAGTCAATCTCCAGAGGTGCGAAGCGGCAACGTTGAGCTTCATTGATAAGTTTTCCGAGGAAGGCTATGATGTTGCTCTTCTACAAGAACCCTACACTGGGAATAAAGGAAAGGTCAACAAGAAGATCTTTGATGGACTGACCTTCCAGAAACCGCAAAAAGACCATGTGGTCAAGGCGGCAATTCTAGTGGCCAAAGGGACCGCGAATGACAGCATCATGTTACAGCAGTTTTCCGATCACGCGTGCGTGTTTGTGGAGATGACACTCGGCGGAATTAAGTTGGTCGTTGGATCTGTATACTGCGAACCAGGAGAAAGCGTTGAAAGGAACGTTTCCTGCGTCGATAAAATTATGAATTCGGACAAAAAGCATACCGTCCTTTTTGGTGCTGATGCAAATGCTAAAAGCATCTGGTGGGGCAGCGCGCGAACTGACAAAAGAGGAGAAGAAGTCATAGACTTCTTATCTCAACATCAACTCCACGTCTTAAACGAAGGCAATACACCAACCTTCGAAATTACGCGCAATAACATCGATATATCGAGCGTAATTGACGTTACAGTTTGTACGCCAAACCTACTCAGCAAAATCAGTCATTGGAAAGTTGACAGGGAAATAGCTCCACTCTCCGATCATAACGCAATTACATTTGACATTGAGAGACAAACAACGCCTGGTTCGATAGAAGACTCCACGTTTTTGTATAAAACAGCCAAAGCTAACTGGACGAAGTTCCAAAAGAAACTAATAGCTCACGTGGAAAGTAAACAGATCAACGAGGAAAGAATTTCTGAAAACGACCAAACTGTGATACTGGAAAGACAGATTCAATCCATCACGGATGGTATCCACGAATCCTGCAGAGCAGCGATACCACCCATCAGACCTGCTAAGCGAAAGAAGTGCCCGTGGTGGAACTCTGAGCTAGAGTCGTTAAAGAAGAAGGCCATAGCCTCTAAAAGAAGACTCAAAAACTCAGCCATCGCGAGGAGAACCCAAATTACGCTTCCAGAATACATTAGAGCCAAACAGGAGTTCAAAGAGGCCATCCAGGTCGCAAGAACCAAAAGTTGGAAAGAATACTGTCAAATCCAAGAAAACGAAACCGTCTGGAGCTGCGTCCAACGAATCTTGAAACCCTACAGTCGCAAACCACCCGAGACTGTCAAAACTGCAAAAGGATTCACAAACACGGCGCGAGAATCTGCGGAAGCCTTCCTCGAGAAATTCTTTCCGGATGATGACACGAACAACGAGACGACCGAGCAGACCAACATTCGAATTAACTCACGCTCCACGCCTTCCCTCGAAGACGAACAGCCCTTTACGCAGGAAGAGGTCAAAAAAATAATCGTGTCCATGAATCCATCCAAAGCCCCAGGAAGTGACCACTTCACCTCTGACATATGTCTACAAGCCTTCGAAGCGATCCCGAAAGAGTTGACAGCCATTTACAATGCTTGCCTCAGACTCGGATGTTTCCCGAGAGCGTGGAAAATTGCCCGAATCAAAATCATCCCCAAACCGGGTAAAGATGACTACGAGGACATATCGTCATACCGTCCGATCGGATTGATATCCGTTCTTGGAAAGACACTCGAGAAACTGATCGCATCCCGTACACAATGGAGACTCATAAGTGAGGAAAGACTCAGCTTACGACAGTTTGGTTTCACGCCCCAAACGAGCACTGAAGACGCTCTCTACGACACGGTCAGAAGGATCAAGACCGCCCAAAGAAAAGGAAACGTAGTGCTAGCTATCTCCTTAGATATCCAAGGGGCGTTCGACAATGCGTGGTGGCCGTTCCTGCTCAGCCAGCTGGCCGATAAGAGCTGCCCCCGCAATACTTTCGCACTCATAAAGAACTACCTGAGTGATCGAACTGTCGAGACCGTCTACGCAGGCGTAAAAGTATGGAAAGAGAGCAACAAAGGTTGCATTCAAGGATCGGCCTGCGGACCTATGTTCTGGAACATAATCCTAGACCAACTCCTTCAACTGCCTTTCCATCCCAACGTACACATCCAAGCCTTCGCGGATGATGTCTTCCTCATTATTGAAGCAGCTGACACTCCAACTCTGGAAACGATCGCCAACGTAACTCTCGATACGGTCTCCCAATGGGGAACAAAAGTAAAGCTTTCATTTTCAGAGGCAAAAACAAAGGTGCTCTTCATGACTAAGAGGAGAGTGAGAGAACCAAAGATTATTATGAATGGCCAGCCACTCCCCCTCTCTGAAGACGCCAAAGTACTAGGGGTCACTATTGATCACAAGTTAAACTGGAGCAAACACGTGGACACGATTTGTAAAAAAGCTACTGGCATCACTAATAAATTAACGACCATGGCAAAAGCGACATGGGGACTGCCCCCTGAAGCTATTAAAACCATATACCATGGAATAACAGAGCCAGTAGTGACCTATGCGTCCAGCGTCTGGGCGGACGCTGCGAAAAGGCAAAACATCCGCAAGAAGCTCAACATCGTCCAACGGGCGGTCGCACTGAGAATATGCAAGGCATACAGAACAACGTCGCTCACGTCCGTCCAAGCAATAGCAGGAGTCATGCCACTGGACTTGAAGGTGGAAGAGCTGTCACTAATATACGACACCAAAATAAAAGGTACCATCCAAGAGCTACTCCCTTCGGACGTAAGGCTCCAGAACAAGGTAAAGATTAAAGAACTCCCGCACCCAACCGAACAAATAGGGGTGAAAACCGAATACCTCGGCAATATCGAGCAGTCTTCGACAACTGACGCCGATACCCTATACATCTATACAGATGGTAGCAAAACGGAAGGGAAAGTTGGAGCAGCTTTTGTTACCTTTGACCATGATAATAAAGAGATAGCCACCAAAAAACTTCCCATGGCAGACCATTGCACCGTCTTTCAGGCCGAGCTCGTAGCCATCAGAGAATCGCTAGAATGGCTAACGAAACAAAGACAAAAGCACTCGCAGGTTAAACTTTTATCGGATTGCAAAAGTGCAATAAAAGCGCTCGAAAACGGAGCCCCGACTAACCGGCTTGTCTTTTCCATACAAAACACCTGCAAAAGCTTGAAAGAAAACGGCACAACGTGCACATTTGCTTGGATTAAAGGACACTCTGGAATACCGGGCAACGAACGAGCTGACCAACTTGCAAAAGATGCAGCAACAAAAACAAAGACTGTTAAAATATATGATAAATTTCCGCTGAGTCACGCAAAAAGGCTTATAAGACAACACCTCCTGAGCAAATGGGAACAGAGATATGCTGAATCGCAAACTGGCAAAGTCACTAAGACATTCTTTAACAACTTACAACAAGCACATGCATTCAGGAAATACAACAAAATCTCATATTTCCTCACACAGATGCTCACAGGGCACGGAGCGAACAAATCATACCTACATCGCTTCAAAAAAGTAGATGACGCCCTATGCCAATGCGATGACACCAGCGAACAGTCCATAGACCATATAATCGAAAATTGTCCGATGTTCCAGAGAGAGCGATGGAGCATCCAAATGCTTCTTCAAAGAAAAAACATAAACTTCCAAAATAGAACAGAAGCAATAAACAATCCACAATACATTGAATTTTTGGAATTAGTGGCACAGAAGGTGGCCAAACTAAATAAATGATATCAGACAACACTTACTCCTTTACAACAATTTATTTCCTATTCTATTTTATTTATCTTTCTTTAATCAATTTTATTTTTCTTTAATCAATTTACTTTCCAGAAGGCAGCCAAATTAAATAAATTAAATAAAACATACTCTTTTATTTCATACCTATAACAATTTGAATTCCCAAACACAGCACATGTCTAAAAACAATACACCACAACAAAAAAAAAACAACAGCAGCACATACACTCACAAATATTCACAAACTTAATCACGCAATACACAATAAACATACCCACACACAACACACAAAAATGCCGGATGTCAGTACCATAACATCACGGAAGACCTAGAAAGGTCAGCTTCTCCGACAAGGTTTTCTGTGGTTCCCTTGTCAGTAACGCAAATGCGGAGAAGGTCCCAAATAAGGCCGCAGCCGTCATCCCTCCCATCCCAACACAAACACAATAAACACAATACAAATAACTACTAAGACTCTCAACAAAATTAAATATGAACACAACCTTGTATTGTTATAAGCAAGGGAGACAATAACAGACTAACAATCCAAAAAAAAAAAAAAAAAAACCTAACCTAACCTAACCTAACCTAACCTAACCTAACCTAACCTAACCTAACCTAACCTAACCTAACCTAACCTAACCTAACCTAACCTAACCTAACCTAACCTAACCTAACCTAACCTAACCTAACCTAACCTAACCTAACCTAACCTAACCTAACCTAACCTAACCTAACCTAACCTAACCTAACCTAACCTAACCTAACCTAACCTAACCTAACCTAACCTAACCTAACCTAACCTAACCTAACCTAACCTAACCTAACCTAACCTAACCTAACCTAACCTAACCTAACCTAACCTAACCTAACCTAACCTAACCTAACCTAACCTAACCTAACCTAACCTAACCTAACCTAACCTAACCTAACCTAACCTAACCTAACCTAACCTAACCTAACCTAACCTAACCTAACCTAACCTAACCTAACCTAACCTAACCTAACCTAACCTAACCTAACCTAACCTAACCTAACCTAACCTAACCTAACCTAACCTAACCTAACCTAACCTAACCTAACCTAACCTAACCTAACCTAACCTAACCTAACCTAACCTAACCTAACCTAACCTAACCTAACCTAACCTAACCTAACCTAACCTAACCTAACCTAACCTAACCTAACCTAACCTAACCTAACCTAACCTAACCTAACCTAACCTAACCTAACCTAACCTAACCTAACCTAACCTAACCTAACCTAACCTAACCTAACCTAACCTAACCTAACCTAACCTAACCTAACCTAACCTAACCTAACCTAACCTAACCTAACCTAACCTAACCTAACCTAACCTAACCTAACCTAACCTAACCTAACCTAACCTAACCTAACCTAACCTAACCTAACCTAACCTAACCTAACCTAACCTAACCTAACCTAACCTAACCTAACCTAACCTAACCTAACCTAACCTAACCTAACCTAACCTAACCTAACCTAACCTAACCTAACCTAACCTAACCTAACCTAACCTAACCTAACCTAACCTAACCTAACCTAACCTAACCTAACCTAACCTAACCTAACCTAACCTAACCTAACCTAACCTAACCTAACCTAACCTAACCTAACCTCCGATATCAAGGCCACATTGAGGCAAAACGTCAAGCCAGCTGAACTAAAAGTGGGCGTGAGTGCCATGATCGCTGGAAAAGACAATAAAGTTATCATCAAATGCCCTACTCACACAGATGCCGACACCATCCGAACAGCACTCCCGAAACTGACAAAAGGTAACCTGGTCGCCAGTGAGGGAAGGCGTCTAAAGCCTTCAGTCATTTTAAAGGGCGTCGAAAAGGAGACCCAGGACACTGAAATAATCGATATGATCCTCCAACAGAACGACGCTATACTGGAGGCTGCCGGCAACGACAAGGACGCAATAAGACTGCAAAGAATAACAGAAAACAGAAAGAGCAACAGGCTGAGGAACGTCATCCTCGTCGTCAAGAACGAGGTGCGCTCTATCATGCTGCAGCAGGAACGCGTTAATGTTGGCTTCCAGAGAGTGCGCGTCGAGGATAGCTGCCCCATAATGCAGTGTTTTAAGTGTATGGGATATGGTCACTCTTCGGTCAGGTGCACTGAAACAAAGAATCGCTGCTTACACTGCGCAGGGGACCACAAATCCATACTATGCACCAAAAAGGACAAACCCGAAGAAACCCGCTGCTGGAACTGCGTCAAAATGGCCAAAGGCAGTACTGAGACCACCAAACACAGGGCTAACGACAAGAATTGTCCTTATCGTTCCTGGATACTGCAGCGTACTCTGGAAAGGATAGACTTTTAAAATGGCTTCTACAAACACAAATTTACCAGCTGCAAAAACCATCAAAATTCTTCAATGGAACACACAAAGATGCCGAGCTGCGCTTGAAGAAGTGTTCTGCAACAACTTCAAAGCAGACATTGCCCTACTCCAGGAGCCATACACCGGTAATACCGGAATGGTTAAAGCGCCTCAAGGAGTAAAAGTATTCCAAAGGAAGCACAGTGACGAAAAACCTTGCAAAGCAGCAGTCATAATTCTTAACCCAAAAATCGAAGGACTCTTACTTAGTGCGCATTCAAACTGCAACGCAGTATTTGTTGAAGTTCCCACGGAGGATACAAGCGTAACCCTGGGGTCAATTTACCTGGAACCGGACGCCAATGTCACGAATGTTCTGAACGACATTGAGAGAGTGAACAGGCCAAACTTGACAATTGGAGGGGATCTCAACGCAAAAAGCATCTGGTGGGGCAGCAGTCGTACGGACAGAAGGGGAGACCTGGTCCTTGACTGCTTCTCAAGCTGCAACCTTCAGATCATTAACACAGGCACCACCCCGACATTCGAAACTTACCGCAATGCCCAACACATCACCAGCGTTATAGACATTACAGTGTGTTCCACCAATTTCTCTGATAAAATTCAAAACTGGGAAGTTCTGCGCGACTCAAACTACATTAGCGACCACAACCCTATCATCTTTTATATTGAAGCCAAAACCAACTTACCAAAACAATGCAGTACCAAACTCTACAATAGCAGCAAGGCAAATTGGACGGCCTTCAGCGACCACCTTCTGGACTCGTTAAATGAACCACGTGGACGCGACCTATTTGAAGTCGACTCACCCAATGAATTGGACGAGGCAGTCGAATGGTTCACGAGTCGGATTACTAAAGCATGCGACAACTCCATGAAGAAAAGATGTCTTAAAAAACCCAACATCCAACCTAAGCCATGGTGGAATGAAGACCTGAAAAGACTTAAGAAATCGCTGAGAATCGCGAAACACAAGCTGCAAAATTCCAATCCACAAAGACGAGAACTAGTTACACTACCGGAATACATAAAGAAAAAGGAAGAATACAAAACAGCAATTTCCAACGCAAAGACTGAATCGTGGAAGTCTCACTGCACAGTTCAAAACAGAGAATCAGCTTGGGACGCAATACACAGGATATTGACCAAAAGCAACTCATGGACACCACCAGCGACTATGAAGGATGGAAGCGTCTTCTTCAATAGCGCAGAGGAGACGGCAAGCAGGCTGCTGGAAAGATTTTATCCTGATGACGACAGATGTGGAGAAACAGACGAGCAAACCCTCATCAGAGCGAGCTCCAGAGAACCTCCCGACACTGGAAACGATCCACTTTTTACAACAACGGAGATTGAAAACGTCTTGAAACGTTTGAATCCAGACAAGGCTCCCGGACGCGATCACTTAACGGCGGATATATGCTTTGAAGTTTACAAAATTAAGCCAGATCTTATCCGAAAAATGTTTAATAAGTGCATGGAACTCCAGTATTTTCCCAGGGCCTGGAAAGTGGCAAAAGTGGTCATTATACCAAAGGGCAACAAAACCGACATCGCAGATATAAGCTCATACAGACCCATCGGTCTGCTGCCGGTGTTTGGAAAGGTGTTGGAGAAACTAATCACTAATCGAATCAACTGGAACCTTCATAACGCAAAGGCCCTTAGCGTGAACCAATTCGGCTTCACACGCCAAAGATCTACAGTGGACGCACTGGAGGCCTCAGTAACGAGTATTGAAGAGGCACTTAGAAGTAAAAAAATCGTAGCCGCCATTTCTCTGGACATCAAAGGCGCATTCGACAATGCCTGGTGGCCCTTCTTACTACACCAGCTGCGCGAAAAGGGCTGCCCCAGTAATATTTTCCATATAATATTGTCATATTTACATGAAAGGAAAGTAGAGCTCACTTTCGCGGATGCCACAGTTACAAAGAAAACCAGTAAAGGATGCGTCCAAGGATCGTCCTGCGGGCCTGACTTTTGGAACTACATTCTGGACGATCTTTTGCAGGCCCACTACGAAGATGGTATAGAGGTCAGAGCGTTTGCCGATGATGTGCTACTGTTAGTGAAGAGTAACTCTGTGCACGACCTGGAAACCAAAGCTAACAGCACTCTGGAAGAAATTTGCAGATGGGGAAGGAAAGCAAAACTGAAATTCTCCGAAGAAAAGACGCATCTTATGATCTTGACCAGGCGCAAAGTATGCAATCCCACAATATCGATGAACGGAAAACAGTTAATACCAGTTAACCACTTCAAGATACTGGGCGTTTACATCGACAAAAACCTGAACTGGTCTACGCACATAGACGAAACCTGCAAGAAGGCATCGGATCTCACAAATAAGTTGATAAGAGCAGCCAAGCCCACCTGGGGAGCTTCACATGCGGTACTAGAAACGCTATATAAAGGAGCCATCGTACCCCTCATAACGTATGCCGCGTCGATATGGGGTGGAGCAGCCAAAAGGAAAGGGAACAAAAGGAAACTTGACAGAGTTCAAAGAACCTTCGCCATAAGAGCTTGTAAGGGATACCGCACCACATCACTCACCTCCGCACAGGTATTATCTGGTTTCATACCCCTGGATCTCCAAATTGAGGAAGTCATCAAACTAAGAAGGGTTAAAACAGAGGGAATCATTGACGAGCTGCCTAGCGACAGGAAGTATCAAGGCGTCAAGAAGTTCTACAGCCTTCCACATACCCAAATACGATACTGATCTTATAGAGAGAGACCCACCAGCTCCGGATAGGAACGAACTAAGGATCTACACAGACGGTAGTCTATTGAACGACAAAGTGGGGGCGGCCTTTGTCCCATATGAAGGAGTCAGGGAATTACCGGGTCGCAAGTTCAAATTGGCAGACTACTGCTCAGTATTCCAAGCGGAGCTCTTTGCCATAAAAGAGGCGCTCCTCTGGATAAAGAAAAAACCAAAAAACAGATGGTCAAAACTGGGAATCCTCACCGATTGTATGTCTGGAGTTAGAAGTATCGCGGACGTGTGCTCTGTGAATCCATTAGTCGCGGAGATCCAGAGCACTCTTCGACTCTTGAAGGAAGAAGGTAGAGGCGTTAAGGTACTATGGATTAGGGGCCATACAGACATAAGGGGCAACGAGCGTGCGGATGAATTGGCAAGAGCGGCAACCTGCATGAAGACCGCACCCGTTTACGACTGCTTTCCGCTCACCTACGCCAAAAGAGTAATCAGACGCGGAACAATGGAAGCGTGGCAAAAGACTTATGAGCAATCCGCAACAGGAACAACAACCAAACTGTTCTTCAAAAAGACGAGTGATGCTTCAAAATACAGGAAATCAGAAGGCATAAATTTCATCACGGCGCAATTCTTCACGGGACACGGATCATTCCGCCAGTACCTTAAAAGATTTAGGTTGCGAGACGACGAAGCCTGTCCGTGCGACGACGTTACACCGCAGACTGTTCCCCACCTACTGCTGGACTGCCCTAGATTCAGCAGAGATAGGCATAGGATTGCACGCATATGCACGAGAGAAGGAATCTCGCTACTCGACCTTCACGAAGTATTTATGTGCGAGAAAGCTCGGAAGCCTGTAATCGAACTGATGACTAAGATCTGGAACCACATCAGGCTGGAGAATGAATCAACGGGCAGAATAGACACTCAATAATCATTTTTCTTTTCTTTCTTAATATAATCATTCTGTGTAATTCAGTAATTTTGAATGCATTTATAACTCTTGATAACACAATGCCGAGTAAATAACTTTACTACGGAAGGCCTGCATGGCCGTTCCCTCCGATAAGGTTTCTGTGGTTTCCTTATCATAAGGCGAATGCCGGGGGGAGTCCTATTTGCAGGCCACAGCCGACATCCTTCCCATCCTGCACATACAATAAAGTTGATCGTCGTTACAACCTTGTTCATTATAAGCAAGGTGTAAAACACAATTAAAAAAAAAAAAAAAAACCTAACCTAACCTAACCTAACCTAACCTAACCTAACCTAACCTAACCTAACCTAACCTAACCTAACCTAACCTAACCTAACCTAACCTAACCTAACCAAGGCAAGGAGCTACCGGGAAGAAGTTTTAAGCTCGAAAGCTACTGCTCTGTCTTTCAGGCGGAGTTGCTGGCCATCAGGGAAGCCTTGAAATATGTACTGCTCAAACCTCTAAATAGATGGCAAAATGTCGTTGTCCTTACGGACTGCAAAAGTGCTCTCGAAGCCATTAAAGATTATCAGGCCCTAAATCCGTTAGTTTTTTGACATAAGAGGTGAGATCCAAGAACTTACACATCGAAACCAGCACGTGCAGATAGGATGGGTCAGAGCTCACATAGGCATCCCTGGGAACGAGTTAGCGGACACAAAAGCCAGAGAAGCTACACTAAAAAAGAGCAAGCCAGACTATGACCTTTTTCCCTGGTCTTTCGCCAGGAAAAGGATACGCTTAGGAACTGTACAGAAATGGAATGAAAGGTATATTTCATCAACCACGGGTAGCACAACAAAAATATTTCTTCCCGATATAACTTCCGCACTGCATTTTAATAGAAAGGTACATCCGAATTTTGAGCTAACTCAGATTATGACGGGTCACGGATGCCTCCTTAGCTACCTTGAAAGATTCAAATTAACTGATAATGGTACATGCCTGTGTGACAACGAAACCCCCCAAAATGTTGTGCACCTGCTGGTGGAGTGCCCGGTCTTCAATCGACAACGAGCTAGGTTGGCTGCGGAATGTAGGAGGGAGGACGTGCAAGTGAATCAGTTGTCTTCTTTGGTGAAAAGTGAAAAGTTGCTGCCACGCTTTGTGGCGTATGCCATCGACATCATCAAGAAAACAAAGGAACTTAACAGGGAGAGACTGGAAATGTAACTATCTGAGGAGCGACACAGAGATCATCAAATAATACTTTTGACTATACCGTTATTGTCTAGATATTGTTGTGAAATGAATTATAGTTACTGTTATTGTTATGAAATCATCAAATAATACTCTACTATGTTATTATTAATATGTAATACTCTATATGTAATACTAATATGTAATACTCTATATAATCTACTATGTAATACTCTACTATGTTATTTTTAATTGTTATGTGTTAACTATGTTCTTATGATTACTTAATATGCTCATTTTACTAATGTTTGAACTTCTTATGTCAATTAACTATGTACTTACAAATGGAATACGCTTCGAATTGTTGTTTATTCGTGTATTTACTTATGCTAGATATTTCTAGTGATTATTTACTACTATGTTTTACTTAAGCTTATTTACTATGATTTACTTATGCTTATCAACTATGTTTTATTTTTATTTTTGCTATGTCTCAACTATGTTCTTCTTACGATTACTTAATATGTTCGTTTTACTAACGATCGATCCTCTTTTGTATTTCTATGAATTCACAACTGGGAAATGTTTACAACAGTTTTATTTCCGGTATTGTTGTCTGCTGTTGTTCATGATTGTTATTTATGGTGATAATTCATATGCTGATTTACTAAGGCGTACTTACTATGTTTGCCAATGCTCATTTACTAAATACTTATTTCATTTGCTATGTTTTTTTTAACTGTGTTTTTTTGCTTACTATTGTTGTTCTTATGCTGATCTACTATGTTATTTGTACTAACTTTTGATCTTCGGAACTACATAATAATACCATTGACAGCACTAGAAGATGATGTTGTTGGATGGTGATAATAAAGGATTATGATAATCATACAGATGATAGTGGGGAGCAATGACAAATGGTTTTGACTGGAAAAGTGTTAAATTTGTGTAGTTTTACCTGAAAAATACTAAATTAATTTGTTATATGTAAAATAAAAAAGTAACAAACCTCGTACATAATAAGCGAGGAATTGTAAGGACTGATACATAAAAAAAAAAAAAAAAACCTAACCTAACCTAACCTAACCTAACCTAACCTAACCTAACCTAACCTAACCTAACCTAACCTAACCTAACCTAACCTAACCTAACCTAACCTAACCTAACCTAACCTAACCTAACCTAACCTAACCTAACCTAACCTAACCTAACCTAACCTAACCTAACCTAACCTAACCTAACCTAACCTAACCTAACCTAACCTAACCTAACCTAACCTAACCTAACCTAACCTAACCTAACCTAACCTAACCTAACCTAACCTAACCTAACCTAACCTAACAATTTGCCATAAGAATATGCAAAGCATACCGAACAGCTTCGACGACCTCGGTTTTAGCCATAGCTGCAACCCCGCCAATCGACATCAAAATAAAGGAAATCCAGGAACTATACCTAACGAAACAGAGCAAACTTCTCCCAGGCATCCTACCGCAAGACAGAGAGCTCATGGCACCCACGAGCGTAACAGACCTTCCGCACCCAGCTAAAATGAAAATTCCAATATGCTCCATAGAAAATAGAATTCAACAATACAATAACGAAGGCATTCAAATATACACAGACGGCAGCAGAAAAGACAACAAAGTCGGGGCGGGCATAGTAATAAAAGAAGACACGAAATGGACAGTGAAATCGTATAAACTAGAAGACTATTGCTCAGTATATCAAGCAGAAATGTTGGCCATACAAAAGGCAATCGAGTGGATAAATGAGAGGAAACTTAGAAACACGAAGATCACAATAAACAGCGACAGCCAAGCATCACTGCACACCCTGAAGGACCCAGGCAGCACTAACGAAATAGCCCGAAAATGCACATATCTCCTCGAACAACTGCGAAAAAACAACGTTGACATAAAATTCCAATGGGTAAGAGCGCACCAGGGTCTAGAAGGAAACGAAAAAGCTGATGAGGCAGCTAAACAGGGAAGACTCCTTAAAAAATGGGCAGACTATGACAAGTTTCCACTCAGTTTCGCCAAGAAAGAACTCAAAATCAAAACGCAACGCCTTTGGAACACTCGATACCTAGAAGAAACCACAGGCCATACAACGAAAAAAATTATGCCCGATATACACAGCGCAATTAAAAGATATAAAGAAAACGGAAACGACTATCACACAACACAGATGCTAACAGGCCACGGCTGCTTTAGAGCTTATCTAGAAAGATTCAAAATTAAGGATAACCCAGCATGCCCATGTGATAATGCCACCCCACAAGACAGCCTGCACGTAATAGAAAATTGCCAACTATTAGAGAAAGAAAGGCACAAATTAAAATACGAATTAAGAAAGGAAGGAACAACACCAGAAGAGAGAATCAAAATATGGAACAACAAGAATACCAGCAAAAGCTTCACAAAATTCCTAAAAACAGCGAATCAAAAAATTAAAGAAATTAACGAAAACAGCGAAATTCCAAACCAAACGTAACACGCCAACATGCAATATGAACACTTTCTCACACTTTTCAGGTTCACGAAAAGACTACACACAAACACTAACAATACAAAAATGCCGGACGTCACTACGTCACGGAAGGCCGATGCGGCCAGTCTCCCCGATAGGGTTTCTGCGGTTTCCCTATCAATCAAGCAAATGCGGGGAGAGTCCCAAATCAGGCCGCAGCCGCCATCCTGCCTATCCCGACATAACACACACACACACTGATCACATACACAATAATATCAAATAAAACACAAATTATAGAACACCCGAAAGGACAGGAGACCTTGTCCGCGATAAGCAAGGCTCAATAACCAAAACCAAAGTAGACTAACACCTTGTGTGTAACTTGCAAGGTAGAACCTCAGATACTCCCAACTCCAAATAACCTAACCTAACCTAACCTAACCTAACCTAACCTAACCTAACCTAACCTAACCTAACCTAACCTAACCTAACCTAACCTAACCTAACCTAACCTAACCTAACCTAACCAGTATCGAACTGACGTTTGCAAATTGCACACGCGTCGTCGCCGCTCAATTTTCAAAAATCGTTTTCTCCGGAATTTTAACAGTTACGCTGCTGAAACTTACACCATCGTGTACACAAGTGTTTGATCTACGTGCATAAGTGTTTGTGGATTGTTTTCTTGTAAACCGTGGACGTGGTGGACATTTTAAGATTCTCACGGTGACATTTGAACAAACTTGTATGGGGAACTTTTCAGACGAAAATAACTCACTAATTTCCTTATATCTTTAAAAAAAACAACAATTGTGCGTGTAAACGGCATTGAGTTTTACCTGTTTTATAACTTTTCTGCGTAAAAAACTCTAAAGATCGCCAGAATATTGAAGTTTCTAAAAATTCAAAATGGCGTTTATTAATTTTGTATGGGGAATTTTTAAACAATAATTACTCACTGTTCCTTGCATAATTTTATAAAAAACTAACACTCGTGCGAGTAAACGGCTACTGAATTACCTATTTTGCAATTGTGCGTAAAAAACACTTGGGCATCACCAAGACATTGAAGTTTTTTTTTTTTTTTAAATTCAAGATGGCGCGGATCAACTTTGTATGAGAAATTTTCAAACGTTAATTACTCACTTTTTCCCGAAAAAAAAATAATTTAAAAATCTATCTCGCGCGAGTGTAAACGGCTATTTTATTTACATGTTTTGCTTCTCTCGTGTCAAAAACTGTACATTTATTTATAACTTACTTACTTAACCTATTAAGATATTTTTTTTTTTTTTTTTATAAGATATATTTACTAATTTACATATTTATTTATTTCTTATTTACTTAATTTTTAAATTTAAGGTACTTATTTTTAATCTATCTCTACCAATTTTTTACTAAGTTATTTATTTATTAATTACATTTATTAATTTTAATTAGCTACTAAGGATTTAAACTTAAGTTATCTTTGTAAATCAACTATTTTAAGCACTTAATTTAAGATATTTCCTTTTTCTTCTTTTTGTACAAGTGGTATGATAATTATTATTATTCTAGTTCTTACCTACTTATAACATTAATTTAAGTTATTTTCTTCTTGTTGTACTAATCGTAGGTAGGTTAAGTTTAATTTTACAGTTCTTATTTCTCTCATCCGTTGTATTAAGCAACTCTGTTCTATACTCTGATCTATATGAACCTGTGATCTCACGACTGGGACACCGTGTATCTTTCTTCTTTCTTCCTGTCACTTCAGCGGCTTGGAAGATCATGGCCGAGGAGGCGCGCACACCAACTGGGGACGGCGAAGCCTTCAGACGATCTGTAAGAACTCCTAGGTCACCGCCGTCAACTCTGAGGCACAACAGCAATCAGGAGCTGATCACTACAGAAGCGGCCCCAAGGCTGCGTCAGGCCATAAAGAAGACGACACAGCCACCTAAAGCAAAGCAACTAAAAGCATCGCAGCCCGCTAAACAGAAAGAATCTCTGCGCCCAGCTGAAACATTGAAGCCAGTACCGTCACTACATCGGGGAACCCAAGAAGGGGGAAAGGAAACACCGAAAACGCCACCGAATATGACTCCCTCTCTGGAGTCTGGCCCAGACGCCCAGCTGCCCAACTCACAGCGTCTGACTGAGGATCACCTGGAGGACTTTCCTCCCCTCATGCCGATCTCGGCGGACACTGAGCTATTAGACTCACCAGATCCAGAGAAAAATATAAGTGAACTGTCTCTCGAAGTAATTAATCTGTCCACCAGGGGACAGCGCTTAGTGGACCCTCTGAAGGGGAACATCACACGCGAGACCCGTGAAAGTCTCATGGAAATATTTACCGAAATAATAGATATGGCTGCAGTACTCACTAAAAAGGTGCATCAACGCGAAACATCGTTTCTTAAGGAAAAGATCTCTCTGCTCCAGAAGACAGCCAACGCAACCGCGGGAGTCTCTCAACCGACCCTCAATTTTGCATCAGTCGCGGCTTCCAGTGTACCTTCACATGCGGTCATAGTCAGTGCCACAGACAAGACACAAACGACTTCCGATATCAAGGCCACATTGAGGCAAAACGTCAAGCCAGCTGAACTAAAAGTGGGCGTGAGTGCCATGATCGCTGGAAAAGACAATAAAGTTATCATCAAATGCTCTACTCACACAGATGCCGACACCATCCGAACAGCACTCCCGAAACTGACAAAAGGTAACCTGGTCGCCAGTGAGGGAAGGCGTCTAAAGCCTTCAGTCATTTTAAAGGGCGTCGAAAAGGAGACCCAGGACACTGAAATAATCGATATGATCCTCCAACAGAACGACGCTATACTGGAGGCTGCCGGCAACGACAAGGACGCAATAAGACTGCAAAGAATAACAGAAAACAGAAAGAGCAACAGGCTGAGGAACGTCATCCTCGTCGTCAAGAACGAGGTGCGCTCTATCATGCTGCAGCAGGAACGCGTTAATGTTGGCTTCCAGAGAGTGCGCGTCGAGGATAGCTGCCCCATAATGCAGTGTTTTAAGTGTATGGGATATGGTCACTCTTCGGTCAGGTGCACTGAAACAAAGAATCGCTGCTTACACTGCGCAGGGGACCACAAATCCATACTATGCACCAAAAAGGACAAACCCGAAGAAACCCGCTGCTGGAACTGCGTCAAAATGGCCAAAGGCAGTACTGAGACCACCAAACACAGGGCTAACGACAAGAATTGTCCTTATCGTTCCTGGATACTGCAGCGTACTCTGGAAAGGATAGACTTTTAAAATGGCTTCTACAAACACAAATTTACCAGCTGCAAAAACCATCAAAATTCTTCAATGGAACACACAAAGATGCCGAGCTGCGCTTGAAGAAGTGTTCTGCAACAACTTCAAAGCAGACATTGCCCTACTCCAGGAGCCATACACCGGTAATACCGGAATGGTTAAAGCGCCTCAAGGAGTAAAAGTATTCCAAAGGAAGCACAGTGACGAAAAACCTTGCAAAGCAGCAGTCATAATTCTTAACCCAAAAATCGAAGGACTCTTACTTAGTGCGCATTCAAACTGCAACGCAGTATTTGTTGAAGTTCCCACGGAGGATACAAGCGTAACCCTGGGGTCAATTTACCTGGAACCGGACGCCAATGTCACGAATGTTCTGAACGACATTGAGAGAGTGAACAGGCCAAACTTGACAATTGGAGGGGATCTCAACGCAAAAAGCATCTGGTGGGGCAGCAGTCGTACGGACAGAAGGGGAGACCTGGTCCTTGACTGCTTCTCAAGCTGCAACCTTCAGATCATTAACACAGGCACCACCCCGACATTCGAAACTTACCGCAATGCCCAACACATCACCAGCGTTATAGACATTACAGTGTGTTCCACCAATTTCTCTGATAAAATTCAAAACTGGGAAGTTCTGCGCGACTCAAACTACATTAGCGACCACAACCCTATCATCTTTTATATTGAAGCCAAAACCAACTTACCAAAACAATGCAGTACCAAACTCTACAATAGCAGCAAGGCAAATTGGACGGCCTTCAGCGACCACCTTCTGGACTCGTTAAATGAACCACGTGGACGCGACCTATTTGAAGTCGACTCACCCAATGAATTGGACGAGGCAGTCGAATGGTTCACGAGTCGGATTACTAAAGCATGCGACAACTCCATGAAGAAAAGATGTCTTAAAAAACCCAACATCCAACCTAAGCCATGGTGGAATGAAGACCTGAAAAGACTTAAGAAATCGCTGAGAATCGCGAAACACAAGCTGCAAAATTCCAATCCACAAAGACGAGAACTAGTTACACTACCGGAATACATAAAGAAAAAGGAAGAATACAAAACAGCAATTTCCAACGCAAAGACTGAATCGTGGAAGTCTCACTGCACAGTTCAAAACAGAGAATCAGCTTGGGACGCAATACACAGGATATTGACCAAAAGCAACTCATGGACACCACCAGCGACTATGAAGGATGGAAGCGTCTTCTTCAATAGCGCAGAGGAGACGGCAAGCAGGCTGCTGGAAAGATTTTATCCTGATGACGACAGATGTGGAGAAACAGACGAGCAAACCCTCATCAGAGCGAGCTCCAGAGAACCTCCCGACACTGGAAACGATCCACTTTTTACAACAACGGAGATTGAAAACGTCTTGAAACGTTTGAATCCAGACAAGGCTCCCGGACGCGATCACTTAACGGCGGATATATGCTTTGAAGTTTACAAAATTAAGCCAGATCTTATCCGAAAAATGTTTAATAAGTGCATGGAACTCCAGTATTTTCCCAGGGCCTGGAAAGTGGCAAAAGTGGTCATAATACCAAAGGGCAACAAAACCAACATCGCAGATATAAGCTCATACAGACCCATCGGTCTGCTGCCGGTGTTTGGAAAGGTGTTGGAGAAACTAATCACTAATCGAATCAACTGGAACCTTCATAACGCAAAGGCCCTTAGCGAGAACCAATTCGGCTTCACACGCCAAAGATCTACAGTGGACGCACTGGAGGCCTCAGTAACGAGTATTGAAGAGGCACTTAGAAGTAAAAAAATCGTAGCCGCCATTTCTCTGGACATCAAAGGCGCATTCGACAATGCCTGGTGGCCCTTCTTACTACACCAGCTGCGCGAAAAGGGCTGCCCCAGTAATATTTTCCATATAATATTGTCATATTTACATGAAAGGAAAGTAGAGCTCACTTTCGCGGATGCCACAGTTACAAAGATAACCAGTAAAGGATGCGTCCAAGGATCGTCCTGCGGGCCTGACTTTTGGAACTACATTCTGGACGATCTTTTGCAGGCCCACTACGAAGATGGTATAGAGGTCAGAGCGTTTGCCGATGATGTGCTACTGTTAGTGAAGAGTAACTCTGTGCACGACCTGGAAACCAAAGCTAACAGCACTCTGGAAGACATTTGCAGATGGGGAAGGAAAGCAAAACTGAAATTCTCCGAAGAAAAGACGCATCTTATGATCTTGACCAAGCGCAAGGTATGCAATCCCACAATATCGATGAACGGAAAACAGTTAATACCAGTTAACCACTTCAAGATACTGGGCGTTTACATCGACAAAAACCTGAACTGGTCTACGCACATAGACGAAACCTGCAAGAAGGCATCGGATCTCACAAATAAGTTGATAAGAGCAGCCAAGCCCACCTGGGGAGCTTCACATGCGGTACTAGAAACGCTATATAAAGGAGCCATTGTACCCCTCATAACGTATGCCGCGTCGATATGGGGTGGAGCAGCCAAAAGGAAAGGGAACAAAAGGAAACTTGACAGAGTTCAAAGAACCTTCGCCATAAGAGCTTGTAAGGGATACCGCACCACATCACTCACCTCCGCACAGGTATTATCTGGTTTCATACCCCTGGATCTCCAAATTGAGGAAGTCATCAAACTAAGAAGGGTTAAAACAGAGGGAATCATTGACGAGCTGCCTAGCGACAGGAAGTATCAAGGCGTCAAGGAGTTCTACAGCCTTCCACATCCAGCAACCATACCCAAATACGATACTGATCTTATAGAGAGAGACCCACCAGCTCCGGATAGGAACGAACTAAGGATCTACACAGACGGTAGTCTATTGAACGACAAAGTGGGGGCGGCCTTTGTCCCATATGAAGGAGTCAGGGAATTACCGGGTCGCAAGTTCAAATTGGCAGACTACTGCTCAGTATTCCAAGCGGAGCTCTTTGCCATAAAAGAGGCGCTCCTCTGGATAAAGAAAAAACCAAAAAACAGATGGTCAAAACTGGGAATACTCACCGATTGTATGTCTGGAGTTAGAAGTATCGCGGACGTGTGCTCTGTGAATCCATTAGTCGCGGAGATCCAGAGCACTCTTCGACTCTTGAAGGAAGAAGGTAGAGGCGTTAAGGTACTATGGATTAGGGGTCATACAGACATAAGGGGCAACGAGCGTGCGGATGAATTGGCAAGAGCGGCAACCTGCATGAAGACCGCACCCGTTTACGACTGCTTTCCGCTCACCTACGCCAAAAGAGTAATCAGACGCGGAACTATGGAAGCGTGGCAAAAGACTTATGAGCAATCCGCAACAGGAGCAACAACCAAACTGTTCTTCAAAAAGCCGAGTGATGCTTCAAAATACAGGAAATCAGAAGGCATAAATTTCATCACGGCGCAATTCTTCACGGGACACGGATCATTCCGCCAGTACCTTAAAAGATTTAGGTTGCGAGACGACGAAGCCTGTCCGTGCGACGACGTTACACCGCAGACTGTTCCCCACCTACTGCTGGACTGCCCTAGATTCAGCAGAGATAGGCATAGGATTGCACGCATATGCACGAGAGAAGGAATCTCGCTACTCGACCTTCACGAAGTATTTATGTGCGAGAAAGCTCGGAAGCCTGTAATCGAACTGATGACTAAGATCTGGAACCACATCAGGCTGGAGAATGAATCAACGGGCAGAATAGACACTCAATAATCATTTTTCTTTTCTTTCTTAATATAATCATTATGTGTAATTCAGTAATTTTGAATGCATTTATAATTCTTGATAACACAATGCCGAGTAAATAACTTTACTACGGAAGGCCTGCATGGCCGTTCCCTCCGATAAGGTTTCTGTGGTTTCCTTATCATAAGGCGAATGCCGGGGGGAGTCCTATTTGCAGGCCACAGCCGACATCCTTCCCATCCTGCACATACAATAAAGTTGATCGTCGTTACAACCTTGTTCATTATAAGCAAGGTGTAAAACACAATTAAAAAAAAAAAAAAAAAAACCTAACCTAACCTAACCTAACCTTACCTAACCTAACCTAACCTAACCTAACCTAACCTAACCTAACCTAACCTAACCTAACCTAACCTAACCTAACCTAACCACTGAACCTACAAACCAAGAAGATTGACGACCTTACTGACATGACTCGTAATTTAATTGACCAAACGACTCTGCTAAAGGAAAAATCTACAAGTCCTTCATTCTCTCGAGTAACGAACAAAAGGAATGATAAAAACTTTGCTCTGGTGGTTAGTTCGCCAGATAATACGAAGACCAGCGATGAGTTAGAGGGCTTCATTAAGCGGTCAGTGAACGTTCGAAGCAGGGGCATTGGCATATCTGGGATTCGTAAAGTGGCATCGCAGAAGCTGGTTATAAACTGTCATTCGCAGGACGATGTTCTAAAAATGAAAAGAGAAGTTGAAAAACTCGAATCTATTCAAGTGGAGGATGGTAAGATGAAGAATCCCCTCGTGGTCTTTAGGGGTCTCGTCAAGGGCATCACCGAAGATGACCTGAATATGTCGTTGAAACACCAGAACAGGGGACTTCATATTGATGAGATTATTAAAATTAAATACAGAAGGAGAAACAGGAATGGACTATTGGCAGATATTGTGTGCCAGGTGAGACCTGATACATGGAATGTGCTCACTAACATAGAAAAAGTTTTTATTGGATATCAGAGAGTCTGTGTGGCCGACCAGAGCCCATTGATCCAGTGTTACAAGTGTTTGGGGTATGGACATACGCAAAATTTTTGTTCCAATGATCTAGTATGCGCTCACTGTGCAGGTAATCACATTCTCAAGGATTGTCCAAATAGGAATGAAGAGCCTAAATGTGGAAACTGTAACTTACTTAAGAGAGATGATAAGCACATGGCCTTCAATCCACAGTGTCCTATTAGAAAGATGAAAGAATTGAGGGCAGTCGAACTGACTAACTACTGGTGCTAATGTTTTTCAAAACGCTGGGAGTGTCAGGACCCATCAGAATATTAGATTCGTTCAATGGAACTTGGGGCGCTGCAAGGCCGCGCAGGAGCAACTCTTCTCGCAGAGCTCTAACTACGATATAATGATTATCCAGGAGCCTTACACAGGGAACACAGGCCAACTCAATGCGCCGGGTTTTGAGGTGTATCAGGTGGGTGTCTCCAAAGAAGACTATTGTAAAGCGGCAATACTGCTCAACGGCCAATTCCCAAAAGGACTTATGCTATCAAAAATCTCAACCACAAATCGTGTATTCGTTAAAATTAATACAGAAAGAGGTCCAATCATCGTTTGCTCGGCCTATACAGAGCCATCGGCAGAGTTGGAGCCGCTGATGGAAACAATCAGAACATTATCGGAACAGTCGATCATTGTAGGTGGCGACCTAAATGCAAAAAACATATGGTGGGGGAGCAATAGAACTGACAACAGAGGAGACATGGTGGCTTCCTATTTATCGGAGTCGGCCTTTCATGTCCTTAATGTGGGATCATCACCGACCTTTGAGGCGTATAGAGGGGGTAGCTATGTTCACAGTGTCATAGACATGACCTTCTGCTCACAACAGCTGCTGACAATGGTCGACGACTGGAGAGTGGATAAAACACAAAACATTCTCAGTGACCACAATCCGATTACCTTCAAGCTTATGTGTGGCAAAACCGACCTACCAATATCCAAAACCTCGATTTACAATACAAAAAAGGCCAACTGGAATGCCTTTGCTACCAGTATTCGTCGGCTGTTACAGGAGCGGAACCTGACCCCAGATAAATTCAGGAACCTTACTGAATCCACATCACTGGAGGACAACCTGAACATACTCAACTCCGTAGTGGGCGAGGCTTGCAAGGAGAGTATTCCTTTCAAAGGGGTGTTTTCAAGGAAACCCTGCCCATGGTGGACGCAGGAGCTCAATGAACTCAAACGCAAAGCCAGGCGAGCAAAACACAGATTAGAAAACTCGATGGTACAACGAAGAGAAGAAAAACTGCAGGAATATCTCAAATGTAAAAATGAATACAAAAATGCAATATTGAATGCCAAAACATCTTCTTGGAAATTATACTGTGAGGCTCAAAATAGGGAAAGTACCTGGGGTTCGATACACAGAATTTTAATCAGGCAGTGTAAAAGATCGACACCTGCTACGTTAAGGGATGGGAACGAGCAACTCGACTCTGCGGAAAGCTCGGCAGCAAGATTGATGGAAAAATTCTTTCCTGACGACAGTGAAGACCGGGATAATGCCGAGCAAATCGAAATAAGAAAAAATGCGTATTTATTGCCCTCAACTGAGGACGACCCACCTTTTACTACTGTGGAGATTGAGGGGATAATCAAAAGCATGTCTCCCAACAAAGCGCCAGGGGAGGATAATCTTACTGCAGACATCTGCCAGCACTTATTTAATGGTAACAGGGAATTGCTGGGCGAAATATACAATGCTTGTCTAAGACTGTATCATTTCCCAATATGCTGGAAGAAGGCTAGGATTATTGTAATACCCAAGGCAGGGAAGGACGACTTAACGGATGTCGGTTCATATCGACCTATAGGTCTGATCCCTGTTCTCGGAAAAGTCCTAGAAAAACTGATTACAAATAGAATTAACTGGCATATGCACGCAAACAACTGTTTAAGTGCAAACCAATATGGTTTCACCCCCCAAAAATCCACGGAGGATGCTTTGGTGGCCTCAATGAAAACTATAAAAAAGGCTTACACAAGCAGGAAACTTACAGTGGCAATATCTCTGGACATAAAGGGTGCCTTCGATAATGCCTGGTGGCCTTTCCTTCTAACACAGCTAAGAAAGAAGAAATGCCCAAGAAATTTGTTCCGCATGGTAGCAAGCTATCTGAGGGATAGGCAAGTCAACCTCACTTATTTTGATAGCCAAAAATCCAAGACAACCAACAAAGGTTGTATTCAAGGTTCTACCTGCGGACCCAGTTTCTGGAATGTCATCATCGACGACCTACTGCAGCAGAATTTCGATGATGGAATTGAGGTCAGAGCTTTTGCTGATGACATACTGCTGATCGCAACGGCAGACTCTGCATCCAAATTGGAGGAACTGACTAACAGAGCGTTATACCAGGTTACACAATGGGAATCTAAGGCCAAGCTGCACTTCTCGGCGGAGAAGACTCAAGCAATGTACATCACTAGAAGAAGAGACCCACCGCCCTCACTCAAATTGAGAAACTGTGATCTAAAATTTGTAGATTATTTTAAAATTCTGGGATTAATCATAGACAAGAACTTAAACTGGGCAAAGCACGTCGATGAAGTCTGTAAAAAGGCAGCTAAAATGACAAATAGGTTAATACTGGCTGCTAAACCTACATGGGGAGCATCTCCTATGGTCATCAAACAGATATATATTGGTGCTATCGAACCTATGATAACTTATGCAGCGCCAGTCTGGGCTGAGGCTGTAAACAGGAAGATGAATATTAAAAAGTTGGACCGAGTGCAAAGACAAATTGCCATCAGATGCTGCAAGGGCTATAGGACAGTTTCATTAACATCTGCTCAGGCTCTAAGCGGTATGGTCCCCTTAGACCTAAAGATCCAGGAAGTATCGGACCTCTACAGAGTTAAAACCAGCAAAGTCCTAAAAGAACTACCAGAAGATCGGAAATATCAGGGAACCAGAAAACACTTTGAGCTACCACATCCAGCTAACAGGAACATAGTTGACTGGAAAATGTACGGAGAAAATCCACCAGAATCGGAAAGTGGAGTGCTGCAGCTGTTTACAGATGGTAGTCTGCTGGATGGAAGAGTGGGTGCCGCATTCGTTCCGCTGGACAGCGGCAAGGAGCTACCGGGAAGAAGTTTTAAGCTCGAAAGCTACTGCTCTGTCTTTCAGGCGGAGTTGCTGGCCATCAGGGAAGCCTTGAAATATGTACTGCTCAAACCTCTAAATAGATGGCAAAATGTCGTTGTCCTTACGGACTGCAAAAGTGCTCTCGAAGCCATTAAAGATTATCAGGCCCTAAATCCGTTAGTTTTTGACATAAGAGGTGAGATCCAAGAACTTACACATCGAAACCAGCACGTGCAGATAGGATGGGTCAGAGCTCACATAGGCATCCCTGGGAACGAGTTAGCGGACACAAAAGCCAGAGAAGCTACACTAAAAAAGAGCAAGCCAGACTATGACCTTTTTCCCTGGTCTTTCGCCAGGAAAAGGATACGCTTAGGAACTGTACAGAAATGGAATGAAAGGTATATTTCATCAACCACGGGTAGCACAACAAAAATATTTCTTCCCGATATAACTTCCGTACTGCATTTTAATAGAAAGGTACATCCGAATTTTGAGCTAACTCAGATTATGACGGGTCACGGATGCCTCCTTAGCTACCTTGAAAGATTCAAATTAACTGATAATGGTACATGCCTGTGTGACGACGAAACCCCCCAAAATGTTGTGCACCTGCTGGTGGAGTGCCCGGTCTTCAATCGACAACGAGCTAGGTTGGCTGCGGAATGTAGGAGGGAGGACGTGCAAGTGAATCAGTTGTCTTCTTTGGTGAAAAGTGAAAAGTTGCTGCCACGCTTTGTGGCGTATGCCATCGACATCATCAAGAAAACAAAGGAACTTAACAGGGAGAGACTGGAAATGTAACTATCTGAAGAGCGACACAGAGATCATCAAATAATACTTTTGACTATACCGTTATTGTCTAGATATTGTTGTGAAATGAATTATAGTTACTGTTATTGTTATGAAATAATCAAATAATACTCTACTATGTTATTATTAATATGTAATACTCTACATGTAATACTAATATGTAATACTCTATATAATCTACTATGTAATACTCTACTATGTTACAGCACGATACAGCGAACACTAGAAAGAATAGACTTTTAATATGGCTTCTACATCAACATCAACACCTGCAACAACAGTCACTCTTCACTGGAAAATTCTTCAATGGAACATCCAAAGATGTCGCGCTGATCTTGAGGAGGTATTCTTTAATCACCACAAAGCTGATATAGTGTTACTTCAAGAACCATACACTGGAAACACTGGAATGGTCAAGGCACCCCATGGAGTGAAGGTATTCCAAAGAAAACACAGTCGCGACTTACCCTGCAAAGCCGCAGTCATAATACTCAACCCGGAAATTGATGGACTTCTGCTAAGCGGCTTCTCCGACGGCAATGCTGTTTTTGTCGAGATCCCCACCCAAGAGACGCATGTGACATTAGGGTCAGTGTATCTCGAGCCTGCCGCTGACGTAGCTAACGTCCTCAACAACATCGAAAGAGCCAACAGACCAAATCTTGTAATTGGAGGTGACCTCAACGCGAAAAATATCTGGTGGGGGAGCAATCGAACAGACAAAAGGGGAGACTTGATCTTCGATTGCTTTTCAAGCTGCAATCTACAAATAATTAACACTGGATCCACGCCAACTTATGAAACTTACCGTAACACCCAACACATCAGTAGCGTCATCGATATTACTGTCTGCTCATTAAACTGCATTCAAACAATTCACAACTGGGAAGTTCTAGGTGACTCCAATTACATCAGCGATCACAACCCAATAACCTTTAATATTGAGGCCACAGCAAATTCACCCAACCAAAACAGCACAAAAATTTACAGCAGTCGAAAAGCAAACTGGACGAAATTTAGGGACTGCCTTTTAGAACCCTTGAACGATCCTCGTGGAAGCAATTTGTTCGAGGTAGAATCTCCAAATGAATTAGACGAGGCAGTCGAATGGCTAACTGGCAGGATACAACAAGCGTGTGATGAGTCTATGAAAAAAAGGTCTCGAAATAAACTCAACACCAAACCGAAACCGTGGTGGAACGAAAACCTGAAACTACTCAAAAAATCGCTAAGGACCGCTAAACACAAACTACAAAACTCAAACCCACAAAGACGAGAGCTCATAACACTACCGGATTATATCAAGAAAAAGGAAGAGTATAAGATGGCCATATTGAATGCAAAAACTGAATCGTGGAAATCTCACTGCACAGTGCAAAATAGGGAAACAGCTTGGGACGCCATTCATAGAATCTTAGCAAGGAACACCGTATGGACACCACCAGCGACCATGAAGGATGGCAACACTTTCTTCAAAGACGCAGAGGAGACAGCAATTAAACTCTTGGAAAAGTTTTACCCTGATGATAACAGCACAAACGAAACCAGCGACCAGGCCAACATCAGAGCGAGCTCAGAAACACCCCCTGATACTAATAATGATCCACAGTTTACAACATTGGAAATAGAGATCATTTTCAAACACATGAACCCGGACAAGGCACCAGGACACGATAGCTTAACAGCGGACATATGTTTAGAAGTTTATAAACTCAAACCCGACCTCATCACAAAAATGTTCAACAAATGCCTGGAACTCCACTACTTTCCCAGGGCCTGGAAAGTAGCAAAAGTGGTTACAATACCAAAGAGCAACAAAACCGACATCGCAGACATAAACTCTTACAGACCCATCGGTCTACTGCCGGTGTTCGGAAAGGTGCTGGAAAAACTAATGGCCAACCGAATTAACTGGAACTTTCAAAATGCTAAGACCCTTAGCGGGAACCAATTTGGCTTCACACGCCAAAGATCCACAGTGGACGCACTGGAAGCTTCAGTAACGAGCATAGAAAAAGGACTTAGAAGCAAAAAAATAGTTGCCGCCATTTCTCTCGACATTAAAGGTGCGTTTGACAATGCCTGGTGGCCCTTTTTATTGCACCAGCTACGCGAAAAGGGCTGCCCTAGGAATCTCTTCTTTACGATAGTGTCGTATTTGCACGAAAGGAAAGTCGAGCTCACCTTCGCGAACGCCACAGTTGCAAAGACGACCAGCAAAGGATGCGTCCAGGGATCGTCCTGTGGGCCTGACTTTTGGAACCTCATTCTGGACGATCTTTTGCAGGCACACTATGAAAACGGCATAGAGGTCAGAGCGTTCGCCGATGACGTGCTGCTACTGGTGAAAGGCGACTCTGTTCTCGACCTAGAAATCAAAGCAAACAGATCTCTGGACAACATCTGCAAGTGGGGAAGAAAAGTAAAATTAAAATTCTCCGAAGAAAAGACACACCTTATGATACTGACCAAGCGAAAGGCATGCCATCCCACAATCTTGATGAATGGTAAACAGCTAACACCAGTTGATCATTTCAAGATACTGGGCGTATACCTCGATAAAAACCTTAACTGGTCGAAACACATAGACGAAACCTGCAAGAAAGCATCGGACCTCACTAACAAATTGATAAGAGCAGCCAAACCTACCTGGGGAGCCTCACACGCGGTATTAAGTACATTATACAAAGGGGCCATCGCACCCCTTATAACATATGCCGCATCGATATGGGGCAGTGCAGCTAAAAGGAAGGCCAATAAAAGAAAACTGGATCGAGTACAAAGAACCTTTGCAATAAGAGCGTGCAAGGGATACCGAACAGTGTCGCTTACCTCAGCGCAGGTACTGACTGGCTTTATCCCCTTGGAATACCAAATTGAGGAAATTATGGAAACCAGAAAGGTCAAAACAAAAGGAACCGTTGAAGGTTTGCCAAACGATAGGAAATACCAAGGCGTCAGGAAATTCTATAGCCTTCCACATCCCGCGAAACAGGTAAGCATGGACACTAAGATGCTTGAAAAAGAACCGCCACGACCAAAAAGAGGAGAACTGCAAATTTTCACCGACGGCAGCCTATTGGATGGTAAAGTCGGCGCGGCTTTCGTTGCATACGGTGAAGGACAAGAGGAACTGACCACTAAAACGTTTAAACTGGAAAACTATTGTTCTGTATTTCAAGCAGAGATGATTGCCATAAGAGAGGCACTACAGTGGATAACAAGTCAACCCGCAATTCAATGGACAGAAATGGGTATCTTCACCGATTGCATGTCGGGAGTGCAAAGCATCACAGACATGCAGTCGGTGAACCCATTAGTGGTGGAAATACAGATGACACTGACAAGGCTACAACTAGAAGGCAGGGTCGTCAAAGTGCACTGGATAAGATGGCATACTGGTATTAAAGGAAACGACAGAGCAGATCAACTGGCAAGACAAGCAACCCTGAAAAAGACCTCACCAACATATAACAAATTTCCACTGACTTATGCCAAAAAGTTAATAAGATCGAAAACTATGGAAAAATGGCAACAATCCTACAATGATTCTCAAACCGGGAGCGTCACAAAAAAGTCATTTCCAAGTATAAAGGAAGCCGAAGACTATAGAAGAAAAGAAGGAACTAAATTTGAAACCACTCAATTTTTCACAGGCCACGGGTCATTTCGAAGTTACCTTCATAGGTTCAAACTAAGAAATGACGACAGATGCCCATGCGACGACTCGACTTCTCAAACATCTGAACATCTACTTCTGGACTGCGCAATGTTTGAAAGGGACAGAAACAAGTTAGAAAATGCATGCAGATCTCAAGGCATGGAATTAAGAAATCTTAACTCCATACTTCAAAACGACGTAACAAGAAAACAAACTATTGAATTTATGAAGAAGATTCTTGCAGCCATAAAGGAACAGAATGGAACAACATCATGATTCAAGAACATGACTTTCCTTGTATTTACTAACCATGTATTACTCTTTTTCTCGATGACTATCCTTATATTCATTAACCTTGTATTATTGTTTACTGTATGCACTATTTTTTTTTTCTTTTCCTCACAATTCATTGCATCGGAAGGCCTGTATGGCCGTCCCTCCTGATAAGGTTTCTGTGGTTTCCTTATCGTAAGGCAAATGCTGGGAGGGGTCCAATATAGGCCACAGCCGCCACCCATTCCAATCCCGCACACAAATAAAATTCGAACGACGCATTATTACAACCTTGTTCATTATAAGCAGGGTGTAAAACTTCCTTAAAAAAAAAAACCTAACCTAACCTAACCTGACCTGACCTGACCTGACCTGACCTGACCTGACCTGACCTAACCTAACCTAACCTTACCTAACCAGTAACAGTTGAAAATCCGTTGAGTACGGTCGTTTTGTCTCGAGCTCCGTGAATTGAAAAGTATAAAAAAATCATAATACCAGTATTTTGTTAAGTATTTTGAACAGTTTACATATCAATCGACGCGCAACATCGTGCTCTATCTAGTGGTGTTGTTTGTTTGGTGCCGTGTTTCCTATCGGAAAAGTTATTACGGAAAAACTGTTTTTCCTCTGTCAAAAATACCGTTTTTGGTTGTTTCTAATCACGTGGTGTTCTGCACATGGACAAAAATTGACCTATTAAAAGCGCCTTATAAAACTGCATAAAAAACTTCGCGGAAGCTACCACCTAGCTATTGTAACGAGTGAGTTATTTCGATTTTTCACAAAACCACGTGGGTAGTGAAAAACCTTGTGTGACTTTTTACCATACCATATTACATATCAAAAAACTCAGAATTTGAAGGTCTCTCTAAATTTGTTAAGTTAATATAGTTAAAAATCCATTATCACAAAATAATCGTAGAAAAACAGAAAAATTGTGAAAAAGTTGACACTTTATTTGAAACGCTGGCAGCACCGTTCATAGGAAAAATCATTTTATTATTTGGTCTTGTAGAACTCGTTTGGCTCTACAAAAAAGTCCGTGGTACCATATTTTTATCTCTCTCAATAAGGGAGCTATAAGGTAAAGAATCGAAATACCTACCAATATGCGGAGTGCAAGCAATAAATCCATTTTGATGGGCAAATTAAGCCAAGTTGCCGGTTCCAAATCTGCTCCGACTTCGCGAGACTCGTCTCCGGCCTCTGCTTCACCATTACTCACACAGTATACCAGATGCGACGAAGAAGAAGTGTCAAACAAATTATTGGAAATCATCATGGATGCTATAAACAGTGGTGGAAATATAAGAAAAGACATCAAGGAGACGGTGATAAAGTCATCCAAGGAGCTGGTTGGCATGGTGTCTCGTCTGTACAAAGGATCATCTAAACAAATCGATGTGAGGACACCAACAATTACAGGTCATTCAAAGGACGTCAAAGAAGTAAATGAAAAATTGGACGTACAAATGAAGAAAATTGATGATCTTACAAAGATGACTCAAAGTCTTATTAACCAAGCATTACTGCCAAATGAAAGATCTATAAGCCCTTCTTTTTCTCATGTATCTAACATAAGAAACGCTAAAAACTATGCTCTGGTGATCAGTTCGCCAGACAACACTAAGACGAGCGAAGAGTTAGAAGGCTTTATAAAGCGGTCAATAAATGTTCGGAATAAGGGCATTGGCATCTCTGGGGTTCGAAAAGCGGCATCACAGAAACTTGTTATAAATTGCCAATCGAAAGATGATGTACAAAAAATGAAAGAGGAGGTCGAGAAACTTGAGTCTATTCAGGTGGAGAATGGTAAAATGAAAGATCCCCTTGTGGTTTTCAAGGGTCTCGTTAAAGGCATTACCGAAGATGACCTAAATGGGTCATTAAGACACCAAAATAGGGGACTAAACATTGAAGAAGACATTAAAATTAAATATAGGAAAAGGAACAGAAATGGACTGTTGACAGATGTTGTATGTCAGGTCAAACCAATGACGTGGAATGTGCTTACTGGTGTGGAGAAAGTCTTTATTGGATACCAAAGAGTCTATGTAGCTGACCAAAGCCCTCTAATCCAATGCTACAAATGTCTGGGGTATGGACACACTCAGAACTTTTGCTCAAACGATTTGGTATGCGCTCACTGCACAGGAAATCATATACTTAGGGAATGTCCAAATAGGAACGAGGGACCAAAATGCGGGAACTGTAGCCTACTGAAGAAGGAGGATGGACATATGGCTTTCAGTCCACAGTGTCCCATCAGGAAATTAAAGGAAACAAGGGCAATAGAATTAACCAACTACTTATGCTAATGCTGGCCAAGGGAATGAGTGCGTCAGGGACTTTCAGCTTATAAAATTTGTGCAGTGTAACTTGGGACGCTGCAAGGCTGCGCAAGAACAACTGTTGTCGAGTGGTTCAAAATATGATATATTGCTAGTGCAAGAACCCTATGTCGGTAAAAATGGACAAATAAATGCACCAGGTTTCGAAGTCTACCAAATTGGCATATCAAGAGACAAATGTTGCAAAGCGGCGGTTCTAATAAATCAACAACTTCCTAAAGGACTTTTGCTTACCAAACATTCTAATACAAATTATGTCTTTGTTCAATTGAATACGGATACCGGCCCGATTATTATAGGTTCCGCTTATATAGAACCATCGGCTGAGATTGAACCACTAATGGAAACAATAAAAAGTTTAGCTGAACAAACGATTATCGTCGGAGGCGACATGAATGCAAAGAATATATGGTGGGGAAGCAACAGATCGGACACCAGAGGGGATATTTTGTCATCTTACTTATCAGATTGTGCGCTGCATATCCTCAACGAAGGTTCTACACCGACATTCGAGACATATAGAGGAAGCAACTATATACATAGTGTGATAGATATCACATTCTGCTCTCAACAGATGTTAAACAAGGTCGTGGGCTGGAGTGTAGACAAATCTCAGAACATCCTTAGTGATCATAACCCAATTGTGTTCAAACTCGTCTGTAGCAAAGTTGATTCACCAATCTCTAACACCTCAATCTACAACACTAAAAAAGCCAACTGGAATGCATTCACTACGAGTGTCCGTGGTCAGTTAAAGACATTAAATTTAACTCCAGAAAAATTTAAAGACGAGAATAATACAGAATCGCTGGAAGTAAAACTGACCACTCTCAACTCCATTTTGGACAACGCGTGCAAAGAGAGTATCCCATTGAAAAGAAAATACTCAAGAAAACTATGCCCTTGGTGGACTCAGGAGTTGAGCACTCTCAAACAGAAAGCAAGACGAGCCAAACATAAGCTGGAAAACTCATATAGACAACGAAGAGAAATAAAACTACAGGAATACCTTGAAATTAAAAATGAATATAAAGCTGCAATATTAAACGCCAAAACTTTATCGTGGAAGTCTTACTGCGAGTCACAAAACAGAGAGAGCGCCTGGGGTACAATACATAGAGTGCTAATTAGACAGCGAAAACGATCTACACCAGCTACACTAAAGGATGGGACTGAACAGCTTGATTCGGCGGAAAGCACTGCCCAAAGATTAATGGATAGATTTTTTCCGGATGACGATGAAAACTTGGATAACGCAGAGCAAACTGAAATAAGGAGAAATGCATATCTACTACCTACAACAGAAAATGATCCACCATTTACATCAGTGGAGGTTGAAAAAATAATTGAAAGCACATCTCCCAACAAAGCACCTGGAGAGGACAATTTCTCAGACATCTGCTTGCACCTGTTCAACGGTAGTCAGGCGTTGCTAATAGAATTGTACAACGCATGCATGCGATTACACTACTTTCCGATATGCTGGAAGAAAGCAAAAATCATTGCAATACCCAAGGCAGGGAAGGACGACCTAAATGATGTCAGTTCTTATCGGCCAATAGGCCTGATTTCTGTTCTCGGGAAAGTCCTGGAAAAACTGATGATAAACAGAATCAACTGGCATCTTTATAAAAACATGTGTCTTAGTGAAAATCAATTTGGTTTCACGCCACAAAAATCCACAGAAGATGCTCTGGTGGCTTCGGTTGACACAATAAAACGAGCATATATAAATAAGAAACTAACAGTAGCAATATCATTAGACATTAAGGGTGCTTTTGATAATGCCTGGTGGCCTTTCCTCTTAACACAGTTAAAAAATAAAAAAATGCCCACGTAACTTGTTCTGCATGGTTGTTAGCTATCTGAGGGACAGGCAAGTCCACCTTACATACTTTGACAGCCAAAAATGTAAAAAAACCAACAAGGGGTGCATTCAAGGTTCTGCCTGTGGACCAAGCTTTTGGAATATGATCATCGATAACCTCCTGCAAATAAAGTTCGACGATGGAACCGAGATTCGAGCATTTGCGGATGATATACTTCTAATCACTACAGCAGACTCTACATCTGAACTCGAACATCTAACAAATAAAGCTTTATCCAGGATAATACAATGGGAATCAAAGGCCAAACTTTATTTCTCAGAGGAAAAAACTCAGGCATTGTACGTTACGAGAAGGAAGGATCCACCACCTTTACTTGAAATGAGACACTGCACATTAAAATTTGTAGATCATTTAAAAATCTTAGGAATAATCATAGACAAAAATTTGAATTGGGCAAAACACATAGACGAAGTCTGTAAAAAAGCAGCGAAAACGACAAACAAGCTAATACTGGCGGAAAAACCCACTTGGGGAGCATCTCCTATGGTCATCAAACAAATTTACATTGGTGCCATTGAACCCTTGAGTACTTACGCTGCGCCTGTCTGGGCTGAGGCCGCTAACAAAAAGATGAACATAAAAAGTTAGACCGGGTACAACGACAAATCGCTATCAGATGCTGCAAGGGATACAGAACGATTTCGTTAACATCGGCCCAGGCTCTGAGTGGGATTGTCCCCTTAGATTTAAAAATACAGGAAATCTCGGAACTCTATAAAGTTAAGATAAACAAGGATCTAAAGGAGTTGCCCAAAGATAGGAAATACCAGGGAACTAAAAGATTCTCCGAGCTACCACATCCAGCAGAACGAACTATAGTTGACTGCTAAATATTTGGAGAAAATCCCCCAGATTTTACATATGGAGAACTTCAACTATTGAGTCTCGTCGCGACGTTGCCAGTGAGCGGTTGTGTTTAGTGCATATTTCGGATCTACCCACAAGTACCTACTACACTACGCAGCGAACAGATAAGATTCCATTGCTGTCATTTTTGTTTTATTATTTCATTTTTATTCTTACAAAAATTGTTTTGATTATTTCAATGTAGCATATTTGGTATTAATATTTACCTATTGTTTTTGTTGCTTTTTGTCTATTTGACATTAACAATTTTTGTTTCGTATTTTTTATTTAACTGTTAAATATCTATTTTATTTGATTTAAATACTGCATCGCGGATATGGAGGTGGACGAGACTAAACCTCCTGATCCTCGATCGATAATTTTATCAACTGCTGACGAATGTGAATCTGACACGAGTCATGATTCAGTTATTGTACCTAACCGTAAACGAAAACCGCGTCATCAACCAATTGATATACCGTCGAAAATGAAACCTTCTTCTGTACTCGAAATAACTGCAGGCCTCCCGATACAAACCGAACCAAGCCCAATTCAATATTGTAATATGTCAAACCCACCATACATAGTATATATTCAAAATTGCGAAAGTGGCAAACCGATTAACTCCTTAGAAGTAGGCAAATTTTTGTTTTCATGTAAAAATAAAAACTTTGGGATTATTAACGGTACAATAAAATCTGAAGGGCGCTTTAAAATTTCTTCTGAATTTAACAAATGGGAACAAGCAAATAATTTTATACAGAATATTACAACTTTATCTGATCAAAAATTTAAGGCGTTTATTCCGACGCATCACGTGACGCGAATGGGGTTGGTAAGAGGCATTCCTGCTAATCTTTCTGAAAGTGATATTGTTGAATCCTTAAATTTGAACAATGCTAGACGAATTATTAAAATAATAAAGGCGCGAAGGTTAAATTACAAAGATAATTCTCAAGGCACGGTGACGTGGAAACCGTCACAAACCGTCGTTCTCACATTCGAAGGCCAAATATTGCCTGATTATGTTTACCTTTATTTTAACTCCCTTCCAGTAGAAGCATACACTTATCCCACTATTCAGTGTTTTAATTGTTGCCGTTTTGGGCACTCAAGAGCCATTTGTAAATCTTCCACTCGATGCTTTCTCTGTGGTGAAAACCATCAAGCTGATCAGTGTCCAAACCCGGAAGAGCCAACATGCGTCAATTGTAAAGGTAGTCATAAGGCTACAAGCTTTATATGCCCAGAACTGACGAGACAAAAAAACATTAAACAACTGATGGCGAGTGAAAATATATCATATTTCCAAGCCTCTAAACGTTTTCCCCCTGCAATAAAGAGTTTTGCCGAAACTACAACATTGAATGTGAAACCAACCTCAGCTAACACAACTACAATAAACCAGATTAATTCAGCGAATCCTTCCAACTCTCGTAGAATTATTACATACAAACAAGTCAAACCTAGACCAGCAATGACACCAGCATATGACAAGAACATACATAACTCATTCCTATTCAATCCAAATGGTAATTATGTCAATCAAATGTCTAATGGTCATGCAATTAACCAAAATGAACATTCACCTCCTCCTTCTGCAGTAGAGTTATCCAACAGCAATTCAGCATTTCTGCAGACATTAATATCTCTTTTAATATCTATTCTTTCGAATAATAATAGCCTACCGTACAACGTTGCCGATATTCTCACAACATTGCAATCTTCTCTCTTCAATAATGGACATACAAACTCTGAAAATTCTACAATGGAATAGTAGGAGCGTTTATTCCAATAAAGCAGAACTTACCGAACTATTAAATAATAATTCAATACATATTGCAGCCATCTCTGAAACTTGGCTGAAGCCGTCTTGCCTATTTAAGGTAATCGGCTACCAGTGTCTTAGAGATGACAGAGCTGACGGTCGGGCTGGAACTGCCCTTTTTATTAAAGATAAGTTAAATTTCGAAAAACTATCTATCCCTCTCAAATCCCAAGACTTTCAAATTGTCGCAGCACGAATTAAAAACATAACTTTTATTTCAGTATATATTCCACCATTAGTTTTATTTATAGAAAAGGACTGGACGGATTTACTTCGCCAGCTCCCCTCTCCCTCCATAATCTTGGGAGATTTTAACGCCCATTCTCCTATCTGGGGAAGTGAAGCTACCAATAAATCTGGTCACAATATAATAGATTTCATGGATATCAATAATATTTGTTTTTTGAATGATGGCTCCCCTACTCGCCTCACCCCACCCTCCCAAAAGAAAAGTGCTGTCGATCTAACATTATGTTCGAGTTCTTTAGCCGCAGCTTGTTCATGGACCTTAACCAATGACCCTTACTCTAGTGATCATTATCCAATAATTATTCACTTAGAAGATCCTCACATTGCTAAATCTAAACCCCAACACCCGACAAATCGTAAAGGTTACAATACAAAAAGGGCAAATTGGCCCCTCTTCTACGATAATATAGAAAAATTAACAACAAGTTTGGACAGTTCTAACGTACACATTGAATACTCTGATCTTTTATCAATTATTTATAAGGCCGCTGACTTATCTATTCCAAAAAAATCCAACTTTAGCCCTCTGCCATGTACGCCATGGTGGGACGGAGAATGTTCTGATATGGTCAACAACAGGAAAAAAGCCATAAAAAAGTATAGGAAAAACATGACTCTTGAAAATTATATACTTGCAAAGGAAAGTCAGGCTAAAACTAAAAAATTTCTACGTAAGAAAAAAAGGCAAGGATGGCGAAATTTTTGCTCATCCCTCTCCCCAGACTCTCCCTTGTCTCTGGTTTGGAATATGATTCGACGATTTCGCTCATCATATGTCCAGAATCGGAATCATCAGATTAGTCCAGACATATTAGAATCCTTCATTAACAGACTGGCTCCCTCTTACTCTCCTAATATAACGGAATTATACATAAATCAAAACATAAGTCACCGCTCTTCAATATCTTGGTTAGATTCACCTTTTAAGATCGAGGAATTATCCATTGTGCTCAAAAACTTAAACAACTCTGCTCCTGGTTTTGATCAAATACCATATACGTTTTTCCAACATCTGCCTACTTGCTTTCTGGAACACATACTGAATAAATTTAATGAATGCCTTCAAACAGGTATGGTTCCCATAAATTGGAAAACCCAGTTGGTAATTCCAATCTTAAAACCTGGAAAAGACCCCAAAATTCAAACGTCTTATAGACCAATAGCTCTCTCTTCCTGCATTTTAAAAATTTTCGAAAACATCATTAAAAAACGTTTAGACTGGCAAACAGAACGTAATTTACTTCTCCCTAATATACAATTTGGATTTAGAAAGGGAAAGACTTGTATGGATAATTTAAGTATCTTGATATCAGACATCCAAATTGGGTTCACTAATAAAAAATACACACTCGCAGCTTTCCTGGACATTAAAGCCGCTTATGATAATGTCCTTTTGCCAATTTTACGGAGAAAATTGTTGAATTTAGGAATTCCAGAACGACTAGCTCAATTAATTTTTAATATTTTTTGTGAAAGAAAGATAGTCATTAATAAGCCTCCAGACACCTATGAACGAACGCTATGGATTGGCCTCTCTCAGGGATCTGTTCTGAGTCCGCATTTATTTAACCTATATTGCTATGATATACTCGAATGTGTTCAGGGTCTTTGTTCACTCCTCCAATTCGCTGATGATATCGTTTTATATATTACTCATAGTAATATTGAAACAGCAGTGAGAAAATTATCAACTGCCCTATCTAAAATCATTAAATGGCTTAATTCTAATGGACTTGAAGTTTCGCCCCAAAAATGTCAAATAATCGCCTTCTCGAGGAAACACAATACGGCAAATATATCAGTTAAGATTGGTGAAACCACTATTCCTAGTGTTGAAGAAGTCAAATTTTTGGGGATGACCTTGGATAGGAAGTTATCATGGACTTCTCATATTTCCCACATAATTACCAAATGTGAAAAAAATATAAACCCTCTGAGAGCAGTTTCTAGAGTTTGGTGGGGCTCACATCCTACAACCATGAAACTACTATATAATGCCATTGTCCGTAGTCATCTGGACTATGGTAGCTTCCTGATGGAACCGATACCGGAATATCTGAAATCCAAATTAGACAGAATACAATCTAAATGCCTTCGCTTAATAATTGGCGCAATGCGCTCCTCACCAATAAATGCACTGCAGGTGGAATGCGTAGAACCACCTCTCAAACTAAGACGCCAATATTTGGCCGATAAATTCATGCTCAAACGAATAAACTACAACTCACATCCGCTCCTCCCTAGAATCTCGATGCTCTCATCTCTATGTCAAAGTCACCGGTATTGGTTCAAAAAATGTACTCCCCCAATGTGCCAAAGCTATCAAAAACTCTCCCTCAAAATTGTCTCTAACCGTGCTCAGTCTATGCTTCCATATTACGAAATTCCATTTGAGGCAATAACATTGATCCCAAACATTATTTTAAATATCGACCTACATAAAAATTCAACAGTCAGTGCTCAAGCCATGAATAATAAGTTCAACAGTATCGTTATGTCTAACTGGCCCTCCCATCTACAAATATACACGGATGGGTCTAAGCGGGGCGCAGACAATGAATGCGGGGCCGCAATTCACATACCATCTAAAAAAATACAATCACTCGTTAAACTACCCAGGGAATGTTCAATATTCACAGCTGAATGTACGGCTATTAATGAAGCCCTAAAGATTTGCAATACTTTGGATTCTTCGCAGTTTATAATATTTTCGGATTCTTTAAGTGCTCTTAAGGCGTTGTCTTCCAATTTAGCCAAATTGGCCGACAGCACCTTACTATGCAACATTAAATCCGCTCTATTAAACCATCATAAATTGAATAAAGAAGTGCTTCTTGCGTGGATCCCGGCTCATCAGGGAATAGTGGGAAATGAGATCGCTGACGAAGCAGCGAAGCAAGCCTCCGTTACTGGCATTTTACCCTCTCTATTTATGATTCCCTGCCAAGACATATTAGCATCCTTCAAAAAAGAACTCATATCCAAATGGACCATTGACTGGGAAAGGTCTAGTACCTTGAAAGGTTCTTCCTATAAATCCATCCAAATTTCAATACCGTCTAAACCATGGTTCCATAACAAAGGCATGGCCAAACGAGACGTCTCCAACATATGTCGCATTAGACTAGGACACTGCCTTATTAACAGCCACCTCCACAGGATACACGTAAGGGATAGCCCTTCGTGTGCTTGTGGAGAGGTTGTAGAGACCCTTGACCATGTGTTCTTTGAATGTCCAATCCACACCGAACATGATTTGTATTATACACTAAATACCCCACTCCCAATCAATATGTCTCATCTTCTATCATTGAATTCACCGCATACTTATTTCCATATAACAAAATTTCTTCGCCTTAATGGCTTCAATCTATAATGCAATAAAATAACCTTTACTTCTTAAATAATTCAATAAAAATTTTTTGAAACTGGCAGAAATCATCCTAATGATTGGGTGGAATGCTATGTAAGCAAAAGAAGAAGAAGAAGAAGAACTTCAACTATTCACTGATGGAAGCCTACTGATGATATGAGTCCCGAATATTTATTTATTAGTATTAATCTCAAACATTGCAAACTTCTCCTTGGGGTCATATACTGCCCCCCTTGTTCTAACTACTTCAATTATCTCGAAAATCGACTTGAGCATCTCCTCACTACATATTCGGATGTCTTACTGATGGGAGATCTCAACACATGTTTGCTGCGTTGTGATAAGCGTAGTAATCTTCTTAATAGGCTTCTTAATTCACTTAATCTCATTTACCTACCTCTGCAACCAACCTTTCATACTTCTACTTCGAAATCACTTCTTGACCTGATTATCACTTCTAATACTGCCAATATTCTTAATCACGGTCAATTTGTTGCTCCTGGTTTCTCACACCATGATTTAATTTACATTTCATATAATCCTCATTGTAAAAAACCACCACCCAAGTTTGCCCTTCTGAGAAACCTACGCAATATTGATAAAGCAGCGTTATTGAGGGATGCTAGTGCTATATACTGGAATAACATTTTTGATGCTCAGGACATCGAACATAAAGTAGAATTTTTCAATCTTGAGATAGTCATACTTTTTGATTTTCATGCACCAATCAAAAAGGTATTTCTCAAAAATATGTCTGGTGCGTGGATCACTTCCGATATTAAAACCATAATGGCAAAGAGAGACAAAGCCTTTAATAAGCATCAACGACAGCCGTCTGCCAGCAACTGGGCTAATTACAAACACCATAGAAACCGTTGCAATCAGCTATGTCGAAATGCAAAAAAAAGGTACATCTTTCAGATTGTGGATCAATGCACGTCTTCAAATGCTTGGAAATTATTGCAATCTCTGGGCATTGGAAAGAGTAAACATCTTAATACCCCAAAAGTTGACATAAACAATCTAAATCATCACGTTGCCACTCCTCCAGTATTCTTAAGCAACTTGGTTAAGTCCAATACTCTCAATTCTATTCGCAGTCAACCCTCTCTGAGTATACCAGCGTTTTCTTTCAACACTGTGAATGAAGCTGAAATCTCAAAATTCATATCTTCCATTTCCACAAAGTCAATTGATTCTAATGGCATCAATATAGATATGATTCGTCTAGTTCTCCCAGTAACATTGCCTATTATCACGCATATTATCAACTACTCAATGAGTGAAGGAATATTTCCATCTTCTTGGAAAACTGCTCACGTTATTCCGTTACCCAAAACTTCATCACCAACAACTCTAAAAGACTATAGACCAATCTCCATTCTTCCTATTTTGTCAAAGGTCATTGAACGAGCAGTTTATAATCAATTAAATGAATGGCTTACATCACATTCCCTTCTTGACCCTTTTCAATCTGGATTTAAACGTGGTCATAGCACTTCAACGGTTCTTGTTAAGGTCACTGATGACATAAGACGTGCAATGAATGATAAAAAGCTAACAATCCTCACATTGCTTGACTTCAGTAGTGCGTTTAATTCAGTAGACTTTGATATTTTACTCGCAAAACTTTCCTCACTCAATTTAGCGCAACCAGTACTGACATGGTTCAAAGATTATCTATATAATCGCACACAAGCTATTAAAACGGCGGAGAAAATATCTGATCATATCACTCTTAAGGCTGGGGTCCCTCAAGGTGGTGTCTTGTCTCCTCTTCTATTCTCTATCTTTATAAACTCAATAACTCACAAATTAAAGTGTCAGTACCATCTCTTTGCAGACGATCTTCAACTGTATATTCAATTTAATGTGAATGAGTATGTTGATGCTATTAATATTATGAACGAAGATCTCAGCTTTATCTCATCATGGTCCTCCCAGAACGGTCTTCTTGTCAACCCGTCTAAATCTCAGGCTATTATCATTGGTAGTCCCCGATTGCTGTCTAAACTTTAAAATTCACCTCTCCCATCTCTTCAAATTAACAATCAACACATACCCTTCTCAAAAATGGTGAAAAATCTTGGTATTCTTTTTGAAGAAGATCTTTCGTGGCATGGACAGATTTCTCATGTCAGTAAAACTCTGTTTTATAATATCCATTCTCTCAATAGATTGAAGAACTTTCTTCCAATACATTGTAAAATTACATTAGCTCAATCCTTACTTCTTCCATTGCTTGATTACGGTGATGTGTGTTATCTGGATGCCAATCAAGAATTATTAAGTAAACTGGAACGATTACAGAATGTCTGTATACGGTTCATTTACAATCTTAAAAAATATGATCATGTTTCGACTTGTAGAAATATACTTCGTTGGCCAAAGATACAAGATCGTAGTAACATTCACATTCTGTCATTACTTTATAAGACTATTTATGATCCCTATTCACCACAATATTTAAAAAATAACGTCGTTTTCTTGTCAAGTCACGGCCTATCCCTTCGATCTGCTGAACGTACTACACTAGCTATCCCCATTCACAATACAGAAGTTTTCAGCTCCTCTATTCAAGTACAATCAGCTAGACTATGGAATGGCCTAAGTGATGAAGTAACGTCATCTCAATCCATTCAAATATTTTAAGGTAAATTAAAAAAACTTTATTTGTCAAATAGTTCCTAAATTCCTTCTATATCCTTCCGTAACCTCCTTTTCCTCATTGCTTTGATCAGTGTTATTTTTATTATTCTTTTATTTTTAAACTCTCTTTTCATGTTTTTCTCTTTGTAATTTTTTTTATATTTCTTACTCTTTTATGTTATTTTTTATCAATTTATTTCTCACTTCATTAGTACTGTACCAATTTAACTAAGAGACTTCACGTTGCTCGGGTTGGTTGGAAGAAATTGCCTTATGGCAATAAACCTGCCTTTGTACACATGTACATAAATTATATAAATAAATAAAATAAATAAATAAATGTAGCCAATTTGCGAACAGTTTATCACCGACTAAGTCGCTCAAATCTTCCCGATGCTACCATACATACCATTACTCCTGCGTTGGCACAACCCAGGACAACTTTAAAAAATGTCTCGTTTCAGGAGAGACCAATGGAAGTGTGCCACATGCGTGAGGGATGATCCAAGATTGGCCTCGGAGGTGGATCCCTGTCGATCCCGATCAAGCTCTGTCTCATTGCTGAATGTTGCTCCAGAACATAGTCCACAACAGCAAAAGAATACTCCAACTAGTAGTCACAGTACACCTAATTCCAACCCAACAACTTTGGAAATTTATAATGAAATCACACTACTCCGTGAAAATTTCAGAACTTTACATGCCGAACTGGCGGAGTACAGAAAGTTCAAAGACACATTATGTGCACAAACTGATGAACTTAAAACATCTATTAATTTCTTGTCGTAGGAATATGATCGACTAAACAAGAGCATCAATGTACTGAATGAAAGCGCTAAAAAACAGGAATCATTGGAAGGGGAAGTAAGAGAACTTAGAAAGAGGGTTAATGAATATGAACACAGGGAAAACTTACACAGGCAGGATCGACTGACAAAGAACATTGAAATATTTGGTGTTCCGAAAAGTGATGGAGAAAACTTAACTGAATAATGTAAAAAAGATTGTACAAAAAGTGAATTTCCAGATCAATGAGTGTGATGTTGATGAAATTAGTCGATCTCCTCAACGAAAGGATGGAAAAATTTCGACCATAGTTTTAAAGATGTCATCTACACAGAGAAAGGAACAATTTTCGGCAACACTAAAGTCTAGGATTGGAGAGGTGACAAATCAAGACTTGAATAATGCTTCACAGAATCGGGACACAATATTCTTTAATGAACATTTGACTGTTCAAAATAAAATACTGTACAGAGATGTGCGCATAAAAGCGAGGGAGCTAAAATTTCGCTTTGTGTGGATAAAGAATGGACGAATTTATACAAGAGAGAAACCGGACTCGAAGATTCTACGTATAAAAGAACAGAGCGACTTGAACCTAATGAATGATTCTACACAAGATTATTTTTTTTTGTTTATTTATTTATTTAACATAATCATTTTACAAAAAAGAAATCAAGAGATAATTCACAGGTAATAATATTTTTACAAATTTTTCTTAGCAGTGCCTCATCAAAAAGATTACAAATCTTGTGCTTGATGAGGGAAATCACTTATAAAAAAAAAATATCAAAACAAAGCAATTAAACAAAGTCAAACAATAGAGTATTTAAATCAAATCAACATGAATAAAAAATCTAATAAACATTAAAAAAGTTTGAAAATATATGAAAATGAGAAATATACAAATGAGTAAACATATCTAAATACATATTCAAATAAAACAAAAGTAAATACATGAAAATAAATTGAAAAATTAGCAATATAGACTATTTAAAAATACCAAAACACATATTTAGAAATAAAAAAAGAAAATACTGGCAATTGACAAAAATCAAACAATCAACATCGAAAACTAATATTTTAGAAGTTAGGAGTTATGTGCAACTTTAATTTTTGTTTAAATTTTTTAAATTCTTTTATCTGTTTTAATTCATTTGGGAGGCAATTGAAACATTTTATACCCAAATAAATGTAGTTGTTTTGTAATTGTCCTGTATTACATTTGGGTATTTAAAAATCATTTTGGAATCGCAGAGACTTATTTTTTTATCATCTTTGAAAATTTGCAAAATAGACACTTTTTTATAAATATTATCTACTTTGGGTACTTTGAACATGTCAAATAGTGTTGTAGTGGGGAAAATGCGTGTTTTCTTAAGTATAACCTTTATGATTAATTTTTGTACAACTCTAACTTGGTTTAAAATATTGTCATATGCTCCTCCCCAACCAACGATTCCATAAATAAGCAAGGAATGGACCGTCGCATAATAGATGTTTTTTAGGTTTTTAAAATTTAATACATTTCTTAGTCTTATGAAAATATAAATACATTTCCTTATTCGTTTAACTAAGTCACCTAAATGCGCTTTCCATTTCATTTTTTGGTCAATAATAATACCGAGGTATTTTATCTTTGAGGTTGGTCGTAGTGTTGAGCAAATTTCGCGGCAGTTGCTGGTGTTGCAATTATTATGATGTATGGTTATTTTCAAATCCAGATCTGTTTTCAGTTTATTAATAGAGAATGGGATAAAGTGTGTTTTTTCGGTATATAATGATAGAAGATTCGTATCAAACCAGTTTTTTAACATATTGATGTTGGCATTCGCTAGTTCACAAACCGTATTCCATGCACCCCCCTCAATTACTATAACTGTGTCATCAGCATAGGATATTATTTTTCCATTTAACTGCTGTTTAAATATATCATTGACATAGACAATAAATAAATAATAGAGGGCCCAGCACTGTACCTTGTGGGATACCGAAACAGCTTGTTTCCACTCTACTGCAGACATCATTTATCTTCACTAGTTGTGGACGTTGGTGTAGATAGCTTGCAATCCACTCAAGTGCTTTATCATTTATACCAACACTTTTTAACCTTTTCCGTGCTAAGCGTATGCGAAACAATGTAACACCTCAGTGCGGCGCAATTTTCGGACAAAATTAAAATCGTCATATCTCAATAACTACTCACCTGAGATACTTGAAATCTTCGACGAGAATATTCGTTTTTAGCTGTTTTAAATGTTGAGTACATTTTTTTGTTTATTTTGTTTTTCTGCATACTATTTAACTGATTTTTTCAACATTCCAGCTCACAAAACCATGACTTATTAGCAAAAAAATATCACATAGGTAAAAAAAGATATAGGAATGTATATAGTGAATAAAAATCAGCTTAAAATTTATGAATTTTTAAGTATTTCTTCGAAAACAAACACAGTTTTCAACAATTGCTTAGTACCTTATACGTTTGTATGAAGTTTATCTGTAAGCGCTATGACCTATGCGCCGCTGCACCGCGACTTTATCAACTTATATACCTAGTAGAAAATAGTCATAAAATCATTGGTTGTTATATATAATACTGAAATAACTCAACAGGCTCTGAGTACTTACTTTTTCGGAACATTTATAAAAGCAAAATTCATTCATAATAGCAAAAAATGTTAAATGTATTTTGTCTATCACCTAGTAAAATTTTCAAAGTCGGTAACACAAAAAATCGAAGTTACTCTAAAAAACTCATGAACTTTAAAAAAAGTTATTTTGAAATATGAATCAACGTTTAAGACACAAATAAAAACATATAAATTTAAAACAAAATACGTTGCTTTTATAAACTAAATAAAAACCGAACATAATTATTTTTCTAAACCGGCGCACAATCTCTACGAACTCGGATATGGGTTATAAGCAACATTAATATCCATACAAAGCGGTATCTCAGTGCGGGTCTCGATTACGTATCGAGATGAAATAGATAAAAAGTAAACACTCTACTGCCATCTACCGATTTTTTTTTTAATTTTTTTAAAAACGTATTTACTTAGATAAATGATTCGGTTACACGATGTAATTATTATTTTTTGGATATGTCGATAAATAAGATTTCTACAGCGAGTTAAAGTGGAGCATTGTCCATCACGATTACCTATCGAGATCCGCACTGGTGTAGCGTATGATTCATCACGATTAGCACTGAAACGGTTAATCTAGATATCAGCTTCACATGTGAGATACTATCAAATGCCTTTTTTAAATCTAAAAAAATCCCGATACATTTTGACTGTTTATCTAATGAACGTTGTATAATACTTGTTAATTTTGCAATTGCATCTTGTGTACTTCTATTTTCCATAAAGCAGAATTGATTTTCATGAATTATACTGTTGCATTTGATGAACTGAGTCATACGCTTTTTAACTATTTTTTCAAAAATTTTGGCAAGGTTTGAGATGATTGATATGGGTCGGTAATTTGATATTTCTTCAGGATTGCCCGATTTGAATATCGGAGTTATTAGTGATTTTTTATAATTTGTTGGAAATATTCCACTCTGAAAACTGATATTCAGGATATGAGCTATTGGTTTGGAAATTTGTTTATTTACATATTTTAGCGTCTCGACGGTCAATCCATCAAATCCTGGGGCAGAACCTCCCTTCAAGTTAGTGATAGTGTTTTCGATTTCGTCTCTCGTGGTCGGTTGAAATTTATTAATTTTATTTTTATTCTCGGTATTGGAGTTTAGTTCATGTTCCGTATTTTGTGAATGGATTAGATTAGCAAGATTTTTTCCTACATTAGCAAAATGATGGTTGAATACATTGGCTGCAAGAGAAGGATTATCTTTACAGCATATCTTTATGTTGTCATGGCTAATTGTGTTTATTGTGTTATTCTTGATATTTCTTTTATCGATTATCTCATTGATAATGGCCCATATTCTTTTGCTATTGTTTTCTACCATTTCCAATTTTTGCTTATAAAAGTTCTCTTTCGTATTTTTTATTAGGTATGCTAGTTTGTTTTTGTACGCCTTAAAATGTCTTTAAATTTTCATTATTTGGTTTTTGCGTTGTTAATCTATACAGTTCTTCTTTGTGTCGTACTGACACTATTAGGCCGTGAGTAATCCATGGTTTAATCGGTTTCAATTTGGAATGTTTTACTATCGATTTTACATAATATGATGAATCGTCAATAAACAAAGACATTTTTCTTTCGAAAATTCTACAACACTCATCTACTTCATTACATTGATATGTATCAGGCCAATGTTCGGCTTCTAATTTGTCTTTCAGTGTAGGTAGATGTTATATTATATTATATTATATTATTGTAATAGAAGAATGTGGGAACTTTTACCGGAGAGGCACCGGAGACCAGAGTTTTTTGAGCTTGCAGTCAGACCGAAATACTTTCTATAAAGTCGTCAAACAGAAAACAACAATGGACAAATCTTTGGGAAGTTTTAATATTTTTCTTTGTTTTGATGTTTTTCTCTTTTTAAATACTTTTTAATTTCTTAATTTTATTTCTGAGTTAGTTACTTTTCTTATAGAAATGATTTATACTCAAACACGAATTTCTTTAAAATATAATATATACACAAAACTTACACACCAACACTCAGAATTCACTTTTACTTTTTCTAATACATTACCCATCCACAATGTACATCATTGGATTTGTCAAGTCGATAGTGTTCATCGTGGCTGTATTTTGCTTATTTGCATAATTTACATAAAACATACTCATTATACAACATATACCAAAAACATACATAATTTAGCCTATACATGTAGATACATAATATACACCCAATATCTGCTACTTAAACCAATATCTGCTTATAGAGAATCACACAAAAAATTGTGTGAATTATTATTATATCAACCTGGGGGTTGTACAAACTTTAAAAAGTATCACATTAATACACAATGGCAATCACAGAGTCAGTTCTCGATGAACTAGAAAGCCTAATAACGACAACGGAACTTATAACTCCTATAGAATGTACATGGCGATTACGTAGCGAAAAAACGCTTAAATTTTAAACGTAAATATCAGAAGCATTCAAAAAAATTTTGATCAGCTGGTACTTTTTTTAAGTGGAGCTTATTTAGATCCAGATGTACTCATACTTACCGAATGTTGGTTGGCAGATAATAATGTTGTTCCTAGTCTTAAAGGGTACCGCACATTCCAAACAACACAGCACGTTAATAGATCCGATGGTGTTGTGGTCTATGCTAAAGAATCTTTAAACCCAATATGTACAACTGTAAACCTAAATGATGCGAATGCCCTCAATATTACATGTGATAATAAACTGACGATTCTTGCAGTTTATCGTTCACCATCTTATAAAGATATTACGCATTTTTTACTATCACTAAATCAAATACTAACTCACTTACCGAAATGTAAATATGATGTCAATGCAGGAGATTTTAATATAAATATACTAGAGAGAAACAGTCATGTTGAGGAATATACTTGTCTCCTTTATGAGCATGGCTTCATCTAAACTATAAATAAGCCTACTAGAGAAACAACCACATCATCAACATGCATTGACCATATATTTGTAAGAACGAAAGACCAAATCAAAGCAGCAATAATACAAAGCTCTTTCACAGATCATTATGCGACTATAGTACAGATTGATGATAAAATGATATGTCAAACTACAAAAAATAAATAAATTAAAAGTACAAATTATGATATATTATTAGAATTTCTAAAACAAGAAAATTGGGCAAATACACTAAATAAAACTGACCCTGAACTAGGATTACAATGTTTTGTATCAACGTTACAAGATCATATCAACGCAAGTACCACGTTGAAATTAATAACACATTCCAAAAAAAAATTAAACCATGGATATCAAATGCTCTTATACAAAGTATTCACAAGAGAGACAGGCTACATAAACAGGTATTGAAATTTCCCCTTAATATAAACCTTTTAAATTACTATAAGAAATATCGGAATATTCGGAATACGTGTCACAAGGCAATAAAACTGGCCAAGGCACTATACTATAAAAACAAAATGGAACAAGACAATTATAATAGCAAAACCGTCTGGAAGATAATGAAAGAAAACCTAAACGATAATCAGAAGGAAACATGCATTAAGAAATTGAAAATTGGTAACGACATAATAGAGGATCAAAATTCAATTGCAAACAGCCTCAATAAATATTTCGCAGATGTCGGAAAAAATAAACAGAAACTATCTTAAACAATATAAATAAAACAGAATCAGAATTAGTTATCCAACAAGAAACATCTTCTCCCAGTAACAACTCATTTAATATTAGATCAGTGACTGAAAATGATATTTTAAGTATCCTAAAATCACTTCAAACAGAATGTGCGCAAGGACCCGATGGTATATCTACAAAAATACTTAAAATTGCAAAAGATAACATACTTACTCTACTAACGCACGTTATAAACCTAAGTATTGCTGTGGGCACATTTCCTGATCATCTAAAAAAGGCGTATATTGTTCCAATATTTAAGGATGGTAATCCTATAGATCTACGAAATTATCGACCTATAGCACTTTTGAATACATTGTCGAAAATATATGAAAAAGCTATCAACATACAACTAATACACTTCTTAAATCACAACAAATTACTTACTGCGCAACAATTTGGATTTCGGCCTGGTTTGGGAGTCAACGATGCTATTTTAAACGTTACAGAATTTATAACAAAGTCACTGGATGCAAAAAATAAATGTATTGGTATTTATCTAGATCTTGCCAAAGCATTCGAATCTGTCTCACATAAAATATTAATTCAAAAAATTGGGAAAATAACCAAATAATAATGAGTTGACTATAAAATGGTTCCAGTCATATTTAAGAAACAGAATGCAGGCGGTCAGATTGGGTGGCGTAATTTGTTCATTCTTTCCAATTGAATATGGAGTACCTCAAGATAGTGTATTGGGACCAACGCTGTTTCTTCTTTTTATAAATGATATGAATAAATTGGTTATTGGTGGTTCCATAGTTTCTTTTGCTGATGATCAAACTACGAAAAAGGATCAACTTATACCTGTCAAAAACCAACACTTGCTGTTCAATCTTTTTTACACATAATAACTATAATATTTTTCACACACGATGGTTTGTTTATACACACGACTGACAGTAAGATGTCTTTAAAACCGGCAATTAAATGTACTAGATGCGACGACAGGGTCGTATTAGAAGAAAACATAACCTGTCGAAATTGTAAACTTAGTTTTCACTATGGTTGCGCAGGTATGTCACTAGCTAATTACAAGAAAATGTCGAAGACTTGCATAAAAAACTGGAACTGCTATTCTTGAAGAACCAATTTGAACTCGAAACGAATTGATAACAATTACGTAATAAACAAATCAAATTGTACACCGGTTAAACAGAAACATTCGAAAGAACCAATAAACACGTCGCTTGACGTACGTCATGCGCAAGTCATTTCCGATACAGTGTTGCCAGGCGTGGCGATTGAATTGGATGAAACAAATCATTTGCTGCTGTAGTGCAACGGGATGTTTTGCGTCTCCCCCATTTTTCATTTTTAAAAGGAAAAGACTCCAGCCACGTTTATTAGATGGCGCACTTCCTGGAAGTGAAGTCTCCATTTCTGATAGCGGATGGGTAAGTGGGCCAATTTTTTTGGAGTGGCTGAGAGCCTTTGTTGCTTATGTTAGACCAACAAGTGATTGTAAATCTCTATTAATCCTAGACAATCACGAGTCTCATAAATATTACCCAGCTCTGGAATATGCAACAGATCATAATGTTATTTTTTTATCAATCCCCCCATATACGTCTCATAAATTACAGCCATTGGATGTTGCTGTCTATGCACCGTTTAAGGTTGCCTTCGAAATTGAAGTAAACAAATTCCAAAAGCAGAATCTAGGGCGCATCATTTCGTAATATGAAATTGTTCGTCTTGTCAGTCCTGCCTACTTAAAGATAGCAACACCTCAAAACGCCATAAGTGGGTTTAGAGCTGCCGGCATTTCCCCTTTAAACCGATATGTGACCGAAAATAACCGAATATTATCTGCATCACGGAAACATGGCATGACGATTATAATACCATCTCCCTCAAGATTCTCCACTCTCAAGGATTCACAGTCGTTGAAGAAGCAAGGGAGAGGAAAACTAAGGAAACCGCAACCTGTGCAACAAAAACTAATCACGGAGGTATTGCTGTAATCGCCAACCAAGGACTCCATATATCTAAAACACCAATTGGAAAATTCAATAGCTTCGAATGTCTTGCCTGCAAAATATCCACTAAAAGTTACAACTTCACCATTATCACAATCTATAGACCGGGATCAATCCATGTAACGGGAACATTTTTTGACGAATTTTCAATACTTTTAGAAAAAACTTCTTCAATTCCAAATCTATACATCACCGGTGACTTCAACATCCACTTAGAACAGTGTGAAAATCCAACTAGCAAACGATTTACAGACATTATCAACTCATTTGGACTCCTTCAGTCAGGAAAAATATATTTAAAAAGTATCCAGAATCATAAAAAACCATAAAATTATGAATTGATTAAAAAATAAATAAAATATTCATAAAAATAACATTTCAAGACATCTTTTCTTAATTCTATGATGTTTGGAATTATCAATAATAAAATATATATAAACTGAATTGCGAGGGAAGTAATAATATTATTTCTCTTAAAAGGAAAAAAAAATACTAGAACTAATTATCTCAGAGTTAATATAAAATAAATAACATGTGTTGTGTTGTACCAACAATTATATTGAATTGATGTTTTCCTGAGTAAACATTAAGAGTTTTCCTTAATGTATTGTAAGCACGTAACGTAATTTATATTTCGAAAATCACATCATCTTGTATATATCATGTCAACAGAGAAAAAAGAAGAAAAATAATGCAAAAGACATTCAACAAAAATATTATTCACAAGTTAAAGTTGAATAATTCAAAAGTCAACACTCACCTGTGGAGCTTGGTGTTTGAAAATCACTGTTGACGCACATTAACTGACGCGATTGCACTGACGCGGAATCGATGTCGGTGGTTCAGGCGTCGCGACGCTCGTTCGTCGCCGCGTGTTGCGGTATACTGACTGACGGTGGCGGGCGACCCGGCGGCGCCCGGACGCCTAGAGCCTTCGCGTCCCGACGCATCGTCGCAGAAACGACTCACGAATGCGTATTATTCTCTTTCAAAACAATGTGATTACCTCGTCTGATACCCTAAATTTATTTTTTTTCATTTGAGAATACATCATACGTTAGGAATATTCAATTTATTTTTTAACTTTGGTATTTTTCGTCATCATTTCGTTTCGTTAATTCATCGTTAATTTTACATCCCGTGCGTCGACGTCATCGTTTGAAGACATTTGTAAATAATCAAATAATAAGTTTTGTAAGTGGTACTTACAAAAAAATCATTGGTTCATTAGTTAAAGCTCAAAAATCCGTTTTAAAAATTATGCATAACGTCCGTTTACGCACACCTTCAGCTAAACTATTCAAAACTAGCTGGAGGAATACTGGATGTCTTCATATCTAGAACAAATAACGAAGAAATCTTTCCGCGTGTAATTGATATCGGCTTATCTGATCATAGACTCATTTATACTACCCTTAATTTCTGTCAACCCCCGCCAAAATACATAACAACTACTTCAAGATCATGGAGAAACTTTAACATTGAATATTTTCTATCTGATATACGTCAATCTCCTCTCTGTAACCTTAATAATAATCAAAATCAAACTCTCAATGAATTAGTTGATACCTACAACACAACGTTACGAAATCTTATTGGAAAACATGCACCGGAAAAAACAAAACGACGTCAAAACCGAATTTCTGACAACTGGTTCGACGAAGAGTGCAGGGAAAAGAAGAAAAAATGCGTAAAATAGAAAGAGCATATAAACACCAGCACTCAACTTTGCAACGTACAGATTGGATTGCATCACAAACAGACTACAAAAAAACACTTACGGCTAAGAAGAATGGTTATTGGACAGATAAAATCCAACAAGAACGTGATAACCCGAGACAAATGTGGAAATCAATAAATACAGTCTTAGGAACCATAAATATACTCCCCACTACTGCAGATATCTCTCCAGATGCCATCTCCGACTTTATGCAACAAAAGATTATAAAAATTCGCTCTACCACAGCTAAGTCATCTTCTCCTTCTTATTCAACCACCTTAAGCAATATTTATCTAGATTACTTTACCGAAACAAATGAAAAAGAAATTATCACACTCATCAATAACTCACCCAACAAAAACTGTACCTTAGATCCCATTCCAACATGGCTCCTTAAAAAATGTATTGTTTTAATAGCACCCTATCTCTGTAAATTATTAAATTTATCATTGTGCTCTGGTGAAGTGCCGATAAGTCTCAAAGAAGCAATAGTAACACCGCTACTAAAAAAGCCGAATCTTGACCCCGATGACTTAAACAACTACAGACCCATATCCAACTTACCGTTTATCGCTAAAATACTGGATAAAATTATAAGTGCAAGATTAAATAATTTCATAGAGACAAACGGGATGTTTACCAAATTTCAATCTGCATATAGAAAATATCACTCAACTGAGACTGGACTCCTTCGAATACTATCTGACACGATTCTAGCTACCGAAACCGGAAACCATGTTCTAATAGCATTCCTCGAAATGAGTGCTGCTTTTGATACGATTGATCACACTATTCTTACTGAAAGACTCAAATCAACTTACGGTATTCGAGAAAACACACATAAATGGTTTCAATCTTATCTCACAGGACGGCACCAAACGATCAAATTCAATAATCTAAAATCATCTCCCGCTCTTATAAAATTCGGTGTTCCCCAGGGTTCTGTGTTAGGCCCGTTACTCTTTATTTTATACACAAAAGACATATTTTCTATCATTGACTCCCATGGACTATTAGCACACTGTTATGCGGACGATTGGCAACTTTACTTTTATTGCACACCAGAAAATGCTCACCATCTTAAAACCGTAATTCGTAAATGTATCGAAGATATCGATATTTGGATGTCAGCAAACAAACTTAAGCTTAACCCAAATAAAACAGAACTACTTTGGACAGCAACGCGAAAACGTCATCATTTAATAGACACCTCCCCACTAACCTTCGAAGACTCAGATATTATTCCCAAATCCTGTGTCAAACATCTCGGAGTCAAAATAGATTCGAATAAAAGCTTTACAAACCAAATAAACACAGTTTCATCTTCTGCTTTCTTTGAATTAAGACGTTTAAAGTCAATCCGAAGGAGTATCCCATCTGAAGCCATGAAATCTTTGGTAAGCGCCTTTGTTGTCTCCCGTTTGGATTATTGTAACGGTATATATGCGAATCTACCAAAAAAAGAAATTAATAAAATTCAGTCAATTTTCAATGCTGCAGCCAGGCTCATCACCGGAGCCTCCAGATTTTCTCACATCTCTCACCATCTCCGCAATCTCCATTGGCTTAAAGTTCCTGAAAGGATTGAATATAAACTCTGTCTCATGATCTTCAAAGCACTTCATGGTATGGCTCCTACTTACCTCTCCGAACTTTGCATTCCTCTTTCAATTAACGACAGACAATCATCACTTCGTTCTGCATCTTCATCCATGGTTGGAAAATTATTTGAAATAAACAGGGTGCATACCACTAATTTCGGCGATCGTGCGTATGCTGTGGCAGGACTAAATGCATGGAATAAGCTCCCAAATACCCTCAGACAAACTGAAAATATATCTACCTTCAGAAAAAATCTCAAAACACACCTTTTTCGCTAATCTTACCAAAGCCATAATGATACTTATAAGCCATAATATCTTAATCAATTTTCAGCGCCCTTGAGGTGAGACATTCACGAAAACGGCGCTATATAAATCATCCAAGTTTAATGTTATTATTATTATGTGATAGATGAAGCGTTATATGCGCCATCTACAGTCTACGACGAAGCCTTTGCACCCAAAGAGCATGGGCCTCTATCGCCCTCTTTGTTATCTGAACCAAATGTTGCTGTTTCAACTGTGGCAAGACATTCTCTCCACTTCCAACAAGATTTAATAACACCACCCATTCTGGCATCCGTAAAAATAGATGAGATCACTGCATCAGGTTTGAAAACCCAACCTATTCCGACGTTCATGCAACCAGATGAGATCACTCCACCAGGTTAAAAAACACCGCCTATTGTGGCACCCTTACTAGAAGATGAGACTACTCAAGCAGTGTTGAATGTACACAGTAAATTGATAACTGGGGATTTGTATACAATACAAGATCCAGCGATCACTAACTTAGTAGCTACTTCGCCTGGTACCACAATTTTACATTCAATACATCCTTTGCCCCACCAGCAGCCAAAACCAAAGCAAAAAGTAACAGAAAAGTACAAAAATCTGAAATTTTGACAAGTACACCTATTAAGACACAGCAAGAAGATAAATTTAAAAGGGCAAATATCAAAATGAATCTAGTAAAGTCAACTCCCTCTGTCTCTGGATTGAAGAAGAAGATAAAATATAAGAAGAAAAAAGATCATAAGAAGAAAGAAGATAAAGAGTACTTTTGCACTGTGTGCAAAGAATTATATACTAGTCCACCCATAGAAGACTGGAATCAGTGCTCCCAGTGTGATGAATGGACACATGAAAATTGCTCCTCATACTCAGGACAAGGCTCTTATTTTTGTGATTTCAGCTTCGACTAATTTTTAATTACTTTTTAATTACCCTTTTTGCCCTCATAGCATACCCGTTTTGCCTAACCCCCGAGGGCAAAACGGGTATTTTCCATTTTTTTAAGTATAAATTTGTTCTGAAAAAGGTTCAATTGCATTGTTCTGTTGTCCTTAATTTTTAAGATTGTTAGTTCGAGAATATATTAAATTTGTTTTAATTACACATTATTAATATCTAATACGTTTTTTTATTATTCTTCCTTAAGTGACCCTTCTTGCCCGCCCTTCCCCTATGTCTGAAAATGCTACCCGGACATGTTCCAGAGTATCGCAGGGATCTCATTTGGGTCCGCTACTATTTAATATTTATATTAATGATATAGGAAAATGTTTAATCATTCTCACTTTTCCCTTTTTGCAGACTCTCCTTAGACAAGCGTGCAAATTGGCGATGTCAGACACGCAAGATAGAATCTACTGGATCCTTATCATCTAGCGAAAGCTCATTAATAATCAGCGAAAGCTCATTAATAATCAGCGAAAGCTCATTAATAATCAGCGAAAGCTCATTAATAATCAGCGAAATTAAACGAATGAACAGTGAGTTGTCTGAACTTAAACAAATTAAAATTATATGTCTGTTCTTACTAATGATGTACATGAACTAAAATGTTCAATTGATTTTAACAACTCCAAGTTAGACATTTTACTGCAAAATTTAGCGAGATTGAAAAAAAACTATTAAAAGTAGATTCGCTTGAACGCGAAGTGAACGACCTTCGCTCACTAGTAAAATCACTTCAAGAGGAGTCAAATAAGCGAGACCAATGGACACGACAAAACAACCTCGAAATACGAAGCATTACCGTTGCAAAAGACGAAACACAAACCACATTGTACTAAAAATAGCCAATACTCTAAGTATTGACTTGGACCTTGATAAAATCGAGTTTACCACCAGAGTAGCAGAAAAGGATTAATCAAAAATCAAACCAATTGTTATAAAATTTACTAAAAACAACCTCAAAAACGATTTTCTCGCTGCTGTCAAACAAAGAATATCGTCTAAGGATTGCAGCTTCCCAGGAGACGATCGAAGATTTTTCATCAGCGATCACCTAACGTGCGGAAATAAATATATTTTCCTGAGTGCTCGTTAACTATCTAAGGAAAGGGGGTTTTCAGTTCGCTTAGACTCGGAACTGCCGCATATTTGTCCGAAAAAATCCTTCTTCACCCATTATACTAATAGCAAGACAAGAAAACCTAGCAAAAAATATCATACTTGATCTCATACTATGCCGAAAAGGTTTGCAACCCCTGGATAATGATTCATTTGAAACATCGTTATATTTTTTGTGCACTTGTTACGACAGGAGAATTCTTATTTTTCTCTCTCTTTCGCATGTCTGGCTACGGCTATGATAAAGGAACAATATTTTATTATAATACAGCGACTCAATATCAACTCAATACAGATTCATACTAGGTATGTTATTTTATAATTTGTACACTCTACTTTGTTGCAGCAACAATTTTCATATATGTTACTCACTTAACTGATTCATTTTATGTTATTTCTAAATATGTACACTCTACAAATTATAAAATATTCTCAAATATCGTATTTTTAACTATGTGGTACATTTTAACAAAAATTAACTAAACTTTTTAACTTTGTTTACACCACGTGAGAATTGAATTAGCGACCGGTTTCGGAACTAACCGTTCCCTCCTCAGGCAGAATTTCAACTAAACGCAGAATGTGACTGTGTGCTTAAAAGAAAGCTATATATTTGGATATTGGTGGGAGGTCATTAGGGGCGGGTCTTGTGTAGAATGGCTTTGATTGGTACGATTGATGGAAAGGGGAAACATGTTTAAAAGAGGGCTGTAAGTTAAATTTACTTGATTATTTATTATATTTCTGTTTGAATTAATTGCTTTTTTTATTTCAAGTGACTCTAAATTATCTAAGCGTAAACCTACTTTATTAATGTGTAAAATTTTTGTACCTGATTGAATATTAAATTGGTGATCATTTAGTATTAAATGTTCCGCGAATTCCGAGAAGTTATCATTTTTTAAACATCTGATATGCTCTTTTATTCTAGTTTCGAATTTACGGCCCGTTTTTCCGATATATATCGCGGAACAGTCCTCACAAGTCAATTCATATACCCCGGAGTTATCCATTTTTTGCTTTTGTCTTTACTGTTTATTAATTGTTTTCCAAGGTTGTTGTCAGTATAAAATGCTGGCTTTACATCATTGGGTAAGTAATTTGAAACTATTTGTGATATATTATTGACAAACAATATGCGTCTCCATTTTTGATCATCTTTTTTAATATTTTCGTTAGTATATAAGTATTTATTCACGTTACTATTTTTGACTTTTTTATTCAAAATGGAATATATTAATTTACTGTCGTATCCATTATTATAAGCAATTTGTTTTATTGTATTTAATTCTTTATTAAAATTATTTAATGAGAGTGGTACGTTTAGCACTTTATGAACCATGGAGTGAAAAGCGGAATGCTTGTGAGATGCGGTATGATTAGATGTATTGTGAATAGTTATATCTGTATATGTTGGTTTGCGATATATGTCGAAATCAATTTTATTATTTACTAATGTTAATTTTAAATCTAAAAAATTCAGTGTTTTTTCGTTTTCTATTACTAATGTGAATTGAATTTTAGGGTGAAATGAATTAATGAAATTTAGTAACATCTTTAGTTGACGATCTGTAGCGGTGAAAATGCATAAAATATCATCAACGTATCTTTTCCACAAAAATATATATTTTAATAAAGAAGATTTTGAGCTAAAAATTTTATTTTATAAAAAATCCATGAATATATCGGCTATAAGCGGGCTTGTACGGGCTCCCATGGGTAAGCCATCTTTTTGTTGGTATATGACATTATCATATTGAAAATAGTTTTGACTCAAACAAACCTCTATTAATCGTTTTAAGTCATTTGTTATATCTGAGGGGAGATCTGAATTGTTTAGTAAGTCGTTAATAATATTTTTGATTTCAATTATCGGAATATTAGTGAAAAGGCTTATAATATCAAAGGATACCAATTTAGAATTACTTGGAATTGCCAAAGGATACCAATTTAGAATTACTTGGAACAGTAAATTAATTGTTTATTGTTTATTGTTTATTGTTATATTATAAAACATAGGCTTGAGATAAGCGCTTGTTCTCGTCAATTGCATTATCAAAAAATAGATATTATCAGCATATATCAAAATACATTATATCACGAGAAATTATCAAAATACATCACAATGTCACAAATACATCAGCAGAAAAGGAAAAAAAACATGACATATAAAATTAAATGAAATAAACAATTAATCGACGCCAATCGGAATGTAAAGAGTTTCGATTGGCATCTTGTCAAAAACACAATAAAAGTAAACAACATTATCAGAAGGCAGTGAATGGGCAAAGCTATTCATACATTTCATAATAAAATATTATAAACACAAAATATATTAAAGTCGTCCTGATGACGCTTGAGTAAATTTACTTTTCACAATTGAGTAAAGAATTAATCGACGCCAATCGGAATGTAAAGAGTTTCGATTGGCATCTTGTGAAAGACATAATAAAAAGTAAACAACATTATCAGAAGGCAGTGAATGGGCAAAGCTATACATACATTTCATAATAAAATAATACAAACACAAAATATATTAAAGTCGTCCTGATGACGCTTGAGCAAATTCACTCCCATGGCTTACTATCTTCCAAATATTCTGATATATTATAATAGGCTTTCTTAAGAAGCTTTTGTTTAACATAATTCTTGAATTTTGAAAATGATAACTCAACCACGTCACTTGGTAATTTATTATAAAAACGTACGGTCTGACCTATGAATGATTTATTAACTTTATGTAGCCTAGTAGTGGGAACAACGAGTTTATTCCTACTTCTGGTATTATAATTATGATTATCATAATTTTTTTTATACACTTTTAAGTTTTTATGTGCATACATAATGTTTTCGTAAATATATTGGCAAGGCAAAGTCATTATATTGATTTCTTTAAATTTACTTTTAAGAGAATCTCTAGGACTCATATTGTAAACCGCGCGGACAGCCCTCTTCTGCAACACAAATATAGTATCTATATCTGCAGCACTTCCCCACAGCAATATGCCATATGACATAACACTATGGAAGTAGCTGAAGTATACCAGTCTTGCAGTATCTACGTCCGTGATAAGACGTATCTTTTTGACCGCGTACGCCGCAGAACTAAGTCTCCTCGACAATTTACTTATATGGAGACCCCATTGAAGTTTTTTATCTAATGTCATTCCTAAAAAAACAGTGTTATCGACAAGTTCCAGATTTTCATTCTTAACCACTACATTAGCTCCAACTTCCTTAACATTTGGTAAAACAAATCTTATACATTTGGTCTTTTTTTGGTTAAGTAATAAGTTGTTAATATTAAACCAGTCAACTATTTTAGATAATGTGTTGTTCACATCGTCAAAATCAGTCATTTTTCTTTTTAATTTAAATAAAAGTGATGTGTCATCTGCAAACAATACAATCTCTTGGTCATCCTTCATTAATTGAGGAAGATCATTTATATATATAAGAAATAAGAATGGACCCAAAATTGAACCTTGAGGTACACCCATAGTAACTAAAGATCCCGGAGAAAGATTTCCGTTCACGTTAACTTGTTGTTTTCGATCACACAAGTAAGATGCGAGAAGATCTAGTGCAACACCTCCGATGCCGTAGTGACTTAATTTCTTAATAAGTGTTTCATGGTGTACGCAGTCAAACGCCTTAGACAAATCACAAAAGACTCCCAATGCATCATGTGATTCCTCCCAGGCCCCGAAGATATGCGACACCAAGTTAACACTGGCGTCAGTCGTTGAGCGACCTCTCGTGAAACCAAATTGTTTATTATGTAGTAGATTATTTTTATGAAAATGACTTTGTAACTGTGCAAGAATAATCCTTTCAAAGATTTTACTAAAGGTCGGTAGCACTGATATTGGTCTAAAGTTTGTTGGGTCAGAACTACTACCCGATTTGAAAAGTGGAGTTATTTTACTCAATTTCATTAGGTTTGGGAACACACCACACTCAACACATTTATTAAATATCAAAGCTAGTTCAGGCGCAATAATGTCAATTATAGGTTTGATAATGTTTACAGAGATGTCCCAGAGATCCGAAGTCTTTTTTACTTTTATAAGTTTAAAGGATTTTACAATATCAGTACTACTGACATGTTTAAAATAAAATTGTTCATTACATGCTGGTACATTATTCTTCAACAATGTTTCTGCCATAACATGCGATGAATTTAATGACTTTGTTGTAGAAACCGGAATGTCAGTAAAGAACGTTTCAAAAGCTTTGGCTACGACATCGTTTTGAGTAATGCTAACATTTCCTATTTTTAAGTTAAATTCGTTTTTGTTATCATTTTTAACAGTTCCAGTCTCACAATTTATTATATTCCAAGTAGCTTTTATTTTATCATTACTTTTTGCAATTTTATTTCTCAGGTAACGAGATTTAGCTTCCAAGCAGACTTTTTTAAAGATTTTGGAATACTTTTTAACTTTATTATTAAACTTTTCACTAAAATTATATTGTTTCTCACTATAAAGTTCGTATAGTTTTAATCTACTTTTATGTATTCCCGCTGTTGCCCATTCACTAAATGTTGCTTTGTCGGATACTGTAATCGTTTTGGATGTAAATATTGAATTAAACACATTATTAAATTTAGCAAAAAACATATTATATAAATAGTTTGGGTTATTATCACCATAAGAAATAGGTAATTCAGAAATAAGGGCCGTTTTTATTTTTTCCACTCGACCAACAGTCACTGGTACAAAGGTAATTCTTCTTTTTTTACTTGTTTTACAATGTGTTTCAATCTTGACCATTTCTCCAAGGTGATCAGATGTAATGTTACTAATTACACTCTTATTTATGATACGTACATCTGTAAATATATTGTCTATACATGTAGCTGTAGTTTCCGTTATTCTAGTAGGCTCCATAAACAAAGGTTTTAGGTTAAATGAGTTAAACAAATTAGTTATCCTATCGCTTAATGAGTTTTCCATCAATAAATCAATATTAAAATCTCCACATGCTATGATTTGTTTATTGGATTTCGATAATTTATATAAAATTTCTTCCATAACGTCTTCAAAATTAGAATATTTAGCACATGGTGGGCTGTAGATGCATATAATTATTAACTGCTCTAATTCTACACAGGCTAGTTCAATTTCTCTTTCAACAGAATGATTAACAATATCGATTCGATCCTTAAATGTAATTTGTTTATTCAACAGTATCATTGAGCCACCCCTTATGAAATTTACTCGGCAGTAAGAACTACCAATTTTGTGATTACTGAAATTAAATATGAGTTCATGGTGCTTTAGCCAATGTTCAGTAATGCAAATTATGTCAATATTATTTGAACTCATGAATAATTCCAACTCCAACACCTTATTTTCTAAACCTTCGATATTCTGATTTAACAAAGTGATAATTTTATTAGAATTAGTACGTTTCTTTTTTTCACTATTTAAAAAATGCATGCTAGAGACCTCCTCTAATGTCTTATGAACTAGTTTAAATTATTCGAAACAGTCTGATTGGCCGAGTTCTTGGCTATCAGGTCATTGGACAAACTATAAACAATAGGTTCAGCCCCATTTAGCTCCTGCCTTTCCATGGCTGTTTCATGTGTCTCACATTGAATAATAATGTTCGTTACATTTTCTACAGTACATGTTGTGCATCTTAAACTAAATAATATTTTATCTAATAATGATGTAGTTCTGTCATTTAATTCTATCATTTTTCCATGTTTAAGGTTTATAGTTGCGTCAAATAGTTTGCTGTTGGTTCTGTAGATTTTTTCATTCATCCTCTCGTTTCCCACATATTGGATAGTAGATATATATAGTTTTATTTTTTTTTCTTTCGTCCTTTTAATGAGGTTTTCTGTTGCTATAATTCTCTTATCAAATCGATCCTTGCTTCCTCCTCCGATCAGCAAGATAGCGTCTCCTTCTTTTCCAAGCATAATAGTCTCATTTAAATCATTCAAGAGGTGGTCAAATTTTGCATATGGTTTACTGACACAGGAGACATCATATTCAATATTGTTGAATAATTTCACTCCTAACCCCTTGCTGTATTCGTCTCCTATTATGAATAGTTGTGGCTTATTCGAGTCGGTTTGTTTTCTTTTAGCATTGTACATTTTGGTAGTTTTAGTGGCTGTTAAATTTTCATTGCTTATACTTGTGTATGATTTTTCAGCATCTCTCTCCAGCAGTATCTTATTATGTTTTTTTACTTCATTCAATTTCAATAATATTTCATTTGTATTTTTATTGAAGTTCTCTACCTCCCTTTTTCTGTCATCCGTAATTCTTTCTAACTCCAATTTCAATTCTTCTAATTTTAGATCTTTACTGGTCATGGTGTTTTTTAGTTCTTTATTAATTTTTTTGTAATTTTGCAAGTCGATATCCTGTTTTTGTAGAATATCAATTCTCTTTTTTAGTATTGATACCTCCCTATTTTTAAGCTTCAATTCTTGTTTGCACTTCTCAAGATCTTTTACAACCTTCGCCTTTTCTTCGTCAATTTTTTTATCTTTTTTATCCTTTCCCCTTGTTACTTCGTTCAAAGTTGTATTTTTTATATAGGTTTCATCCAGAATACCTTATTCCATTGAGTTATCAATCATTGTGATGTAACTGATATTTTTATTCTTTTCACTTCTCGTTATAATTTTTGACATATTGAGTTATTAGTATAAAGTTTTTTTTTTATAAATAAATAAATATAACAACTAAAATTAAAAAAAAAAAAAAAAAATGCTTGGTTCGAGATTTGAACACTGGTCCACCCGCTCCGGTAAACGAGAATAATACCACTCGATTAAAACTGCTTAACGAGTTATTACCAAAAATGCACGTATACTAATTATTTTATTAATGTTCTAATGATAAAATCAAATAATGTTACCGTTGATTGAATTTTTTGACAATATGTGTTAAAATAATAAAATCAATATTTAAATATGTTTTTTCCACTAAAGTCACTACACTTCACTCATAGATAATGTTTTGCATGCATAAAACTTCCGTTAATTAGTACAACAACGACACTAAAATAAAACTATTTATGTTGCAGTACAAAATGACAACAAAACACAATTTAAAAAACAAAGTCAAAATTCCAACAAGAACACAATCATAATCGACAGTTAATATATATCAAAGTTAAATTTGGTCTTGCGAATCACGTTAAATAAACAACTGTTCGATAAGAAGTAATTTTAATAACTTATAATGATTATTATTAAGAGTTAAGAAACAACACCAACTGTCAAACGTCAAACTTCAAAACATCTTCAATAGATTCCATTTTGAATAAAAAAGTCAAAAATAGTAACGTGAATAAATACTTATATAATAACGAAAATATTAAAAAAGATGATCAAAAATGGAGACGCATATTGTTTGTCAATAATATATCACAAATAGTTTCAAATTACTTACCCAATGATGTAAAGCCAGCATTTTATACTGACAACAACCTTGGAAAACAATTAATAAACAGTAAAGACAAAAGCAAAAAAATGGATAACTCCGGGGTATATGAATTGACTTGTGAGGACTGTTCCGCGATATATATCGGAAAAACGGGCCGTAAATTCGAGACTAGAATAAAAGAGCATATCAGATGTTTAAAAAATGACAACTTCTCGGAATTCGCGGAACATTTAATACTAAATGATCACCAATTTAATATTCAATCAGGTACAAAAATTTTCACATTAATAAAGTAGGTTTACGCTTAGATAATTTAGAGTCACTTGAAATAAAAAAAAGCAATTAATTCAAACAGAAATATAATAAATAATCAAGTAAATTTAACTTACAGCCCGCTTTTAAACATGTTTCCCCTTTCCATCAATCGTACCAATCAAAGCCATTCTACACAAGACCCGCCCCTAATGACCTCCCACCAATATCCAAATACATAGTTTTCTTTTAAGCACACAGTCACATTCTGCGTTTAGTTGAAATTCTGCCTGAGGAGGGAACGGTTAGTTCCGAAACCGGTCGCTGATTCAATTCTCACGTGGTGTAAACAAAGTTAAAAAATTTAGTTAATTTATAAAATATTCGCTGATGACACGAAAATATATAAGAAAATCAATTCCTTCCAAGATTGTGCAGATTTTCATGCTGATCTTGATAGATAAATTATAATTGTAATAGTAATCAATTACTTCTAAACTCATCAAAATGCTTAACAATTACCTCGGCGAGAAATAAAATACCCATCAACTACACATATTTAATTGACAATAATCCCCTAAAAAAGTCAAAGAAACAAGGGATCTCGATATCACCTTAGACAAAAAGATGTCTTTTGCATCACACATGGATAAGACAATAGGCAAAACATTTAAAATGCTGGGGTTTATTTTGAGAATCTCTAAACCCTATAAATTAGAAAAAACACTTATAACTTTGTATAATGCATATGTCAGGAGTGTACTAGAATTTTCATCAGTTGTATGCAATCTTTTTCTGCATACATCAATAAACTAGAAGCAGTACAGAATAAATTCCAGAAACATTTGGACTATCGTGGTAAATTATATTTCTCCAACTACCGGAAATCTGTAAAACACTATAATATTTGTAATCTTGAAAACAGAATAACAATTTTAGACATAATGTACCTTCTCAAAATTATGCACAACCGTGTAGACTCGCCTTACTTTCTTAATTAAATTTTTACTGCCCATCACGCAATTTCAGATCTCAGTTTTTGTTCTATGTCGACAGACGTAACACAAACTACTTACAAAACAATTACATTAGACGAAGTTGCTCCACTACAATTCATATTTTAAACATTTCGATTTAGTACATAAATCACAAGCAGATTTCAGAACATACATATTACAATTCAATAAATAGTATATGCTTCAATCGCATTCATTCATAGCTGATGATAATGGGATTAGTTTTGCAACATACCCAGCCCACACATCCCACCTTCTACAACCTCTAGACGTAGGAGTTTACAGACCGCTGAAACAAGCATGGCGAAAAGAAATCAATGAATTTATGGTGAACAATCCTGGTGAGAAACCTGATAGATATATGTTCTCAACATTTTTATCTCGGGCATATGTAGAGGCCTTTCATGCTACAACAATTACACAGGCCAACAAAATTAAAAAAAAATTTGGTGCCTGAGATCTAAGAACTGAATTTAGATATACTGAGTTTAGATATATGAGGAAACTTTATGTAGATTATAGAAGACTCACAGTGACAGAAAACACCCCTGTTGTCCAGTGCTTCCACTGCATGAAAACAGGGCACACATCAAATGTGTGCCAAGAAAAAAAGTAAATCTCCAAAATGTTCATACTGTGCTGGGGACCACAATTACAACTCCTGTAATAAGAAGCATGAAAAACCGGAATGTATTAACTGCCAAAGACAAAGTATATTGTTGAGAAGAAGAATCAACTACGATCATGAAGCAATGGACAAAGAAAAATGTGGATACCTTAGAAAAATGACAGAAATCGCAAGGGAAAGAATTGACTATTGACTGAATATGACTTATGATCTTAGGAATTTGTGTTTGTGTCAATTGTATTTTACATTTCTTTTCTCAACATATTGTACTGGTAGAAACTTCAAAAACATTCATATTTCATGTATTATTTGTATGCTGTTTCGGTGTTGTCCTGTCTATGTTTGTTCATTTTGTATTGTTTATTGTGTTGTAAAAAAAAATGTGTGAGTGATGTCCCAAATAATTGTACCACTACTGTACTGTACTCAAAACTCAATACAACAATAATAGTGATTGTGTATAAAGTGACATTTTGTAGTGTTTCTTGTCATTGGTATGAAGCGTGTTTTGTATGGGTTGTTGATATGAATTATTATGACAATTATTTAAATTTAAAACAATATGTAGATACATATAGGTTGTTTTCTGATGTTGATGATATTTATAGTCGGTTCATATCATTGGTGATGGTGTATGTGTATGGTGAAATATTATATATTAAAGATTACAATGATACAATATCATTTTATGCGACTAAGTGTTTTATAATGAACCAATGTTTTAAATGCAGACAAGTGAGAAATGATGTAAGTACTTATTTTTATTTCTGTGAACTAAAATATTTTATTTACATATCGCAATAATGCTAGATATGAACGTTATTTCTCAACTCGATAAACAAATATCTATAAATGAATATGTCTGCGAAAACACTATACAATGCAACAACATCCTGTCAAAATCCAAACAGAACCTCAATGTAATGCACTTAAGACTGTATTATATGCATACTGGTACTTCGGACGGGAATCGTGTAAAATTATAGGGTTTTTAAACATAAATTGTATCAAAACTATAAATAATTTATAAATTATTTTTCAATTTTCTATTAAACTGATTATTTGTCTTTGTGATTTTAAAATAAAAATCTTCAATAATTATGTGATTCATACATAAACATTTATAATTGTGAGTACCATAAATAAACATTTACAAAATATAATGATTTTGCAAAAACGTTTTTGTTAAATCAAATATGTTTTTTCATTTTTTTTAATTTTTATAACTATAGAAAAACTTCTTTTATTCAAAACTATAGCAAGGAATTTTCAATTTATTTGATTTTTTTAAAATAAAATACATTTTTCTACAGAGTTAAAAAATACATTTTTATAACAGAGTTTGAATGCTAAATATTCCATGTTATTCACTATATATTTATATTTTTTTAAATTAATCAGATGAATTGATCTATTTTCTTATTATTTTAAGTATGAGAATTTTATTTATTTTTTATTATTTATACTTAAAAAAATAATATAAAAAGATAATAATCTCATTTTGTTTATTGATTTTGCAAAAACGTTTGCAAAGAATTTGTAAAATATTTCGTGTTTTGTATTTCATTTACAAAAAGATGTGTCCTTTTCATTCATAACTATAGCTTTTGTTTTTCAAAATTTGTAAAGTTTTAATTAATAAAATTACAATTACAATGGTACTAAATAGCCTAAAACTTGCCAATATTTAACCGTGAAATACTGCTACTTATTGATTTTTTTCTATTAAGTACACAAAGAAATAAGTTTCAAGAATCGATTTCTATATATATTTATCTGTTGGAATAAAAAAAGTTAATTATTTAATTGATTTGTTAACTACGTGTTTTTCAGTTTTTATATATTTACAAAATATTCAATTTTCAATTCATTCTTCACCCGGCAGTCGGGTGCTTCAGACGTGTCCTCGCAACACTTTTTTCAGTACATACTAATACACAGACAAAAGTATTATTTTGAGGCGATTGAGTACAACCAAACTTCACTTTGAAGCGATTCAATACAATTTTTTACTATATAGTAAATCTTTTGAAAATATTACGTTTCTCGTGCATATTATAAATGTTCATTCTATTTTTGTTTAACTTAATATTTTTTTTTAGTAAAACGAACATGTCGAAAAAGAATAAATAAACTGCTCTCAAAAAGAGGCTTACTCTTAGTAGAATTTAATGCATAAATATGCAGATGATACTGCTGTAGCAGCACAAGCAAAAACGTTTGACGAAGTGGAAGGAAAACTGTCAACAACTCTCCAAGATTTGGCTATATATTACAAGGATAATCACCTGAAGCCAAATCCAGCGAAGACTCAAGTCTGTGACTTCCACCTCAGAAATAGGGATGCGGGAAGAAAGCTAAGAGTATGGTGGCAGGGTCAGGAACTGGAACACAGTGACGCACCAAAATATTTGGGTGTTCGACTGGACCGATCCTTGACTTTTAGGAGGCATTGTGAAGAGGTCGAGAAGAAGGTATGTGCCAGAAACAACATCATAAGAAAGCTTACCAGCACAAAGTGGGGAGCCCAACCCCATGTCCTAAGAACCTCGCCACTGGCACTGTGTTTCTCCGCTGCTGAATATGCTGCACCAGTATGGTACAACTCATCACACGCAAAAAGGGTAGATGTGGCAATTAATGAAACAGCCAGATTAATATCTGGTTGCCTAAAACCGACCCCCACTAAAGAACTCTATCCAATTGTGGGTATTGTCCCCCCTACGATCAGACGGCGTGTTGCAGCAGAAGTCGAACGGAGCAAGCAGCAAACTGACCCTAGACATCCAATGTATGGCTCACAGCCGCATCAGTGCAGACTCAAGTCCAGAAGAAGCTTCCTGGAGATGACCGCCCCTATAGTCACTGTGGCGTGATAGTGTCGAACGCACGCAGCTACCACCCGCGGAGGACGTGTCAGTGGGACACAACCTGCCTTATCCAACATGGAGAGCGCTCAATAGGCTCAGAACGGGTGTCTCCTGCTGTTACAGTGACCTCAAGAAATGGGGTTACAGAGAGGAAGACATCTGCGAGTGTGGCGCCAGACAGGACAACGTGCACCTACTGTCATGTCCCATGACAGGAGCGACATGCACGCACCAAGACACAGTGATAGCAAACACTAGTGGAATCCGAGTGGCTGAATATTGGGGGCTACGAATATGATGGTGTTCCGGACACGGAAAGTAAGTAAGTAATGCATAAATAAATTAACACTTCCTTGCACCCTGCGCAATGGCGAGTTTATTGCCGTATGGAAATTTCTTCCAACTAACCAGTGTTTCTAGCCCAGAGAAGCAATATTTGCGTGAGAAATTAAATTAAATAAATTTAATTCATTTAAATTAAAGGTACTTTTATGTTTTTTTTTTCATGTAAATGTTAACTATCATGGCACAGTCGTAAAGCTGTCATGCTTCTGTGCGGGCATCTTAGGTTCGATCCCCAGCAGAGGGAAATTTCTTTAATATTATTACTTACGCAATTAAGTTTAGTATAATTATTTTTTGTCAATAATTATTATTGACAAAAGATTTGCCTCGTATTGGAATACTACATATATACCTAACATTTAACTCAATAACTGTATTGTCATATTAAAAGAATGCTCATTTTGGACAATATAATCAAATGAAGGTACATACGTACAACAATAAAGTTGTTAGAAGAGTATCGTGTACCAAAAAGTAAGTAAAAAATACTCTTAACGTCGATTTTATTCAGAAAAATAATACTTATTACTTATTTACTACGAATATTCATTTATACATAATATACAAAATATTTATACCATTTTCATATATATTTTAGGAAAAAAATAACTGAAAACATGACTCGAAATGATGAGGTTGGGGCATCTTCGTCTTCTGGTGTTCTATCATGTCCCTCAGAGGTCGTTGGTAGCTTGGGTGAAGGCTTTTTTGCCCCCAATAATCAGGAAAGATATCGGGTATGTAAAAATATTCTTCTTTTTCTTCTATTTGTGCTAGGACTAATCTTCCTGTTTTCTGCGGCTCCTTTTGCCGAGATATTAATAACCAGTTGTCTCTTTACCTTTTTTGATATTCCTGAACGTACGTAGGATGTAGGTATTTAGTCCGCTGTTATTCTCACCACTTTTATTCAATTCATATATCCGCTCTGTCCACGTGGTGTCACCAGTAACGTTTTAATTTTCTTCCCCATCGCACGATATCTTCGATATTGTAGATCCTCCAAATTTCAGTTTCATAATTTGTCTCTGACTGATGTTTGTTCCCACGCTGAAGAGTTTTTATTTCAGGTGTTTTTCTACACTTTTTGCACAAAAAATACATTATTTTGTTACATCCCCATAGCTCTCCACGCAATTTATATGATGTTGAAATTACGTGCGACTAGCAAGTTGGGTGCAATAAATTGGTTTCAAATGCGTTACGTCAAGTCGACACATTTACAAACTTACCCGAAAGTCAATGGCGAAAATATTAGAGCGACTCCTATGATAGGTACTCAAATGGTAAATCAACACGTGTACGAAGAACCTTTGTATTTATGTATCCTTCTATTATTATTATTTTATTAGAGAGACTCCTATGATACTCAAATGGTAAATCAACACGTGTACGAAGAACCTTTGTATTTATGTATCCTTCTATTATTATTATTTTATTAGAGAGACTCCTATGATACTCAAATGGTAAATCAACACGTGTACGAAGAACCTTTGTATTTATGTATCCTTCTATTATTATTATTTTATTAGAGAGACTCCTATGATACTCAAATGGTAAATCAACACGTGTACGAAGAACCTTTGTATTTATGTATCCTTCTATTATTATTATTTTATTAGAGAGACTCCTATGATACTCAAATGGTAAATCAACACGTGTACGAAGAACCTTTGTATTTATGTATCCTTCTATTATTATTATTTTATTAGAGAGACTCCTATGATACTCAAATGGTAAATCAACACGTGTACGAAGAACCTTTGTATTTATGTATCCTTCTATTATTATTATTTTATTAGAGAGACTCCTATGATACTCAAATGGTAAATCAACACGTGTACGAAGAACCTTTGTATTTATGTATCCTTCTATTATTATTATTTTATTAGAGAGACTCCTATGATACTCAAATGGTAAATCAACACGTGTACGAAGAACCTTTGTATTTATGTATCCTTCTATTATTATTATTTTATTAGAGAGACTCCTATGATACTCAAATGGTAAATCAACACGTGTACGAAGAACCTTTGTATTTATGTATCCTTCTATTATTATTATTTTATTAGAGAGACTCCTATGATACTCAAATGGTAAATCAACACGTGTACGAAGAACCTTTGTATTTATGTATCCTTCTATTATTATTATTTTATTAGAGAGACTCCTATGATAGGTACTCAAATGGTAAATCAACACGTGTACGAAGAACCTTTGTATTTATGTATCCTTCTATTATTATTATTTTCTCCAAAAGAAGAATTTTTATTTTTTTAATTTTGTCAATACTGACGAATTTAAGTATATAAGAAAAAGCAGAGTTTCTATGTTTACCAGTTGATAAGGGCCTAATAAGCTGAAACGGTCGTCCTGGATTCAGGAAAAAATATATAATATATACATATTATGTCCGATTCAGATTTGCCGACTAAAATTAGTTTTTATACGTCCCGAATAAAATTTTAGTCGCAAACGTCTTAAACCCGTATTCTGATTTCGTCTTAAACAATGGCCGACTAAAATGAATTCGCCCGAAAAATTTTAGTCACCGTGAATAAAAACATTTTCGGTGTTGCCGCGACACAAAAAATAATATATTCAAGACATTCGAAAATTTATTTCTTTAGCAACATTCAACAGCCTAAAAACGTCAAAACCATAGAAAAGAGATTTTATTGTCAAAACTAGTTAGTGTATTCTATGGTTAAAACAACGTTTACCTCCAAAGGCAAAACCGAAACATTTCTAATTTGTACGGCGCTATTTGCTACGGATACCTAAAGGATAAATCCAAAATTAGTAGTACAAAGAAGCAGATGGAGTTGATGATTAACTTCGTATCAACGAATAGTGTAATGAGAAATGGAAAGATAGTAAATTTATGAAGGTAAGTTAGATATGTCAATATAAAGTTTTGCCTTGAAATTTTATAGGTTAAATATGTCGAGCATATCTAGTGATAACTGGAAGAAAAGAGAGCCGTATTTATGACGCATCACTTGTTATTACATACATCAGGGTAATAACAAGTAACATTCCAAACTGTATCTTTCATTTGAATTCTAATTATTTTTTCATTTTCTACTCATATGACAGTCATTGCTCAAACTCGTGTTTATTATGTGTATTAGACTGACGGCTTCTTTTATTAAAATGATTAAGACCATTTAATAATTCATGTAATACAATGTTGTTATTTGTTTTACAGGGAATTCTAGTGACACCAGAGTTGAAAGATTGTGGATCCAGAATACCAGAGAAATTCAGATTTGGCGATCTCTAACAATCCAGAGTTTAGTGATGTTTCTCTATCAAGGGACTGAATTATTTTTTTCACTAATTATTGTATTTTTTTTTGGTGTTTTGATATAGTATAATAACCTTTTTGCATATAATTATTATTTGAATGTAAATAGCTACCTGTTCAGATTTTATTATAGTTACCTATAGATCTGTAAAATAAAATGTTTTAAATAGATACATTCGTTATGTGAAAAAGAGAATCTGCCTTGCCAAAAAACTATTATGCAGTTTGGCGGAAAATATTATTGTAATTTTTTTTTATAATATACAGAATTAATGAAAAAAATATATATAAATAAATATATATTATTTACATACATACATGTTTTATTTTTAACAATTTACATACTTGTTTTATTTTTTCTTGTCATTCTGTCTACTGCTTAAAAGGTTCTTCAAATTAGATACAACAAATTTAATACACATGTATTTATATTACGATTATTTATTTTATACATACATACAAAATGTGACAAATTTAATATAAGTAAATATATATATTATGATTTTTTTTAAAGTGATGTGTCTTCTTATTAAATTACTTCTAGTCCTTGCAACGTGGAAAAAATTGTAAGTATCATCATAAGTAAGTCTGTCGCTATTGCCAATATCAATAATGTCTTCATCTGCAATGAACATAATTTATTTATTTATAGTATACAAATTATTATTCTAACTAAGAATTCCTGTTATTAGTATCCTGTTGGTTCATCTGGATCATTATTACCCATGGTAATAATTATTTAATCCAGAGTCACATAATATTTAAAATGAACATAATGGTTTATATAATAACCTAACCTCAAATGACAGACAACTTGTATGTGAGATTTTGACTGAAGCCCCAAACTTTAGTAGAACATTGAATATAAATTTTGCTACTTGTAAGAATACTTCATATTAAAATTGATGAAGAATGACCATTCTTGGTAGATTTTCATTATTATGATAGATATATAATTTGTAAGTAAGTTTTTTGACAAGTGGAATCTCTAACAATTACTTTTAATAAAATTCGTGTCACATCATTAGTTAAAAGCTACAAAAACCAATAACATTTACAACTTTACCTTCTTTATCCATTATCTAGGCAAAGATAATAAAATTCCATTATTTGTGTGGTCTCTTAAAATATCAACGAAAGTCAAGTTACTTGTACCTATAAATACGTGATGATTATTGTTTGTCATAAATTTGTACAATTAAAAAGTTACCATGTTTATTTTTCTTTAGACATGAGTAAAAAAATACTCCACTTAAAAAGATTTCACAATAATTGTTGATAATAATTGAATAAAGTAAAAACAAACAAATAATGGAGCCCTTATCCAGCGTACGAAATTGTAGACGGATGTCAAACGACCCGCATAAATTTAAGTCATATTTTAAAAGATCAAACGTCTAAGATGCGAACCAGAATACGAAAACGTCCAAATCAACGGGAAACCGTGGATAAAAGGATTTTATCCGCGCGGTGTGACGTCATGAGATAAAATTAGAGAATCTGAATACCAATTTAATCCCGTATAAATTTGGTCAACTTTTTGACATTTCTCATATACTAAATTTCCGTATAAAATTTTTAGTCGAATCTGAATTGGGCCTATTATGTAGACCAAATCATTTGTTTGATTTAAAATACCCATTATTGAAGAATTTTTAAACTATTTCATCCAATCAGGAACTGAAATATGGTTACCTACTTAGTTATCTAATAACCGATAGTAAAGTTTTATTTGTCGAGCTTTCAATAGATTTACGAAACAAATAATAGTTTTGTTTCAGTGTAATTAAAAATGTTGTTCCTCTTTCAGAACCACGACGTTGATTCGAGAAAAACGCCAACATTGACTGTGAACCACAAGAAATAATGAAGCGGACTGATTTTGAAGGGCACAGATTTGTATGAACAATATGATCATGAACATTATATTTCTATATCAAAGCACAGCAAGGATTTTTCCTGTATATTGGCTAATATAGAAATAACTGATGAAAAACGTACTGGATACCTACCATTCAAAAATTTTAATGAAATGTAATATGTGCAACATGACATTCTGTGTTAATAACTCGAACTTAATATGGCTGAGCTAAGTATTAATCATGCTGCAGTAGCTGGTATTATGTCCATAGGTTGTGGATTATCTAACTTTAGAGAATTCACTGCATGTATAAACATTTCACCAATGTCATTTCTATTGTATAAGAAAATGCATGATCGATTGTAGTAATTACGGATCTTCTTGTAATCAGCCCAGCATGGACTTGGTTAGTTTTAACTTGTTTAAGGAAAGGCATTTTAATGATTTGAAAGAGAAGAGTTTGCACAGAGATCAGATTGAAAGATCTACCGTGCTACAAGCGGAAAGCAGTATGTGGTTAGACTTAAGGCGGAAGTTATTGACAGCATCATGGTTTAGCAAGATATGTAAGAGACGAAAATCAGACTGTGAACTTCTTGTGAAAGTAATATTATATGGAATCACTGTAAGTCATGTGAGCTCAATCAAGTACGGGATCGAGAATAAGTATGTCGCCCTTCGACAATTATCTTTACAAGAAAATATACCTGGGTTTTTTGTGAAGTGCGGACGTGTGTCTCATTGTATGCTGTTCCAGCAAACTCGATAAGTTTTGATTTATTTTTATTTTGAAATTTACATTTGTACTTATAACTTACTAACAAAGCTGTATTAACTTATTATTTCGTTTAATATTGACTTTACTTTCATTTTATTTACGTTTGGGTTATTTAATTATTTTACTTAGATATAATTGTTACCTGTTAAAACTTGTTTACGTGTTGTTTGCGAAGCGGCTCGAGGCAGTGACGTATTTCGTCGTCACCGACCCGTTACTCGCACGGATTCTGATATTGTATATGAATATTTTTCTTTCTGATTAGTTATTTTTTGCCACATAGAGTGATTTTAAGTTTCATATTGTTTATTTTTCATTTATATACGTACATATATGTATTTTATCATCACATGGAGTAATTATATGTAAGTTTCATATTGTTTATTTCTCATTTTATATATACTTATAGGATTTATTCTTAGATTATATCCAAGTTTTTGTTTTTTGTTTTTTTTTGTTTGTTTTTAAAATGGATGAGCCAGAACCCCCTGATACTGGCGGTACTCACCGCAAACGCGGAAGATTTGACAAATTAGATCCGGAAAGTAAAAATATAAAACAATTTCCAGTTAATAATGAGGTTGAACCCCCATCAACAAAAAAAAACTTTACAAATGAATACTCTCTTCTTTCGTCTCCTCCATTCCTGGTAGTGGTCGAGAGTAAAATAAACGGCAAACCCATTCACCCCATGCTTCTTGGCGAAATATGCGCTAAGGGAAATATAACAGGCATAGTTCCTGGTGGAGTTCGAGCGGATAGCAGAACAAAAATTGCAATCACGTTCAACACTCCTCAAAATGCTAATAACTTCTTGTCTAATAAGACAATATCTGAAAACAACCTCAACGCGTTTATCCCTAACTATAAACTCTTCAAATCTGGAATAGTTCGTGGAGTCCCCGTTGACTTAAATGATGAAGAAGTCTTAAAAAATATTGTTGTGCCTGTTCCCTTTGGCAAGGTTACAAAATTGCGCAGACTCAACCGAAAAGTCACCACCCCCGATTCATCCGAATGGAAGCCCTCAACAACGATTCTATTAACATTTGAAGGGCAATCATTACCAGACCGAGTGTTTTTGTTCTACAACTCGTTGAAAGTAGAACAATACATCTACCCAAGCTATATGTGTCACAATTGCTTACGATATGGACACACTAAAGCTAGATGTACATCGACCACTAGATGTACAAGATGTGGATCCAGCCATTCAACGGACATATGTCCTTTGAAAGAATCAACTCCATGCTGCGTTAATTGTAAAGGTGAGCACTTAGCCACCAGTAATTCGTGCCCCGAATTCCTTAGACAGAAGGAAATAAAAAAAACTATGGCCGATGAAAATGTGTCCTTTTCTTTTGCATCAAAATTAATTCCGAAGAGAAATAAACTATATAGTAGTGTAGCAAGCTCCCAAACTACTAAAACCTCTCCAATCCCAAATAAAGCTCCAACACCCCCACCTCCTTCAGTCTTTAAACAAAATGTAGACAAAAACATGATTGAGAATCTCCTCTCATATAAAAACGGCCAACCATCAAATCCACAAAATGGTTGTGCTTTGACTGAAAACATTTCATTAAACTCTTCCTCTCCTTCACCCATCGGAAATACTCCAACTAGCTCTGAACCCCACATTCTCATAAACTTGCTCGTCCAAATATTAACTATACTGTTATCCAAATCTGATAATGCATTAAATAATCTAATATTTCCTTCCTTAACAAATATATTGAATTTAGTATCTGAAACAAATCACAATGGCTAATCCATCAGGTCTTAATCTTCTGCAATGGAACGCACGAAGTGCAGTCTCTAATCGACACGAAATAATAAAACTATTAACGGACAACGACATAGATGTGGCTGCAGTTTGCGAGACGTGGCTACAACCACATTTTAACTTCAATATTCCGGGATATAACTGCGTAAGGGCAGATCGTTCTGTGGGTCGCGGTGGTGGGGCTGCCGTGCTCATAAACAACTCAATACCTTTTTCTAATATACTTCTCCCTTACAATCCTTTTCTGGAGATCGTTGCTGTTTCAATTAACAACATCGGCTTCGTGTCAGTTTATATTCCACCAAATTCTGGTTTTGATATTTCATATTTTGACTCTATTATTCCACTACTACCTTCTAGCTTCCTACTTCTGGGGGATCTTAATGCACATTCCTCATCTTGGGGATGTTCGATTACAGATCGATCTGGAAATTGCATTCTGACCTTTTTAGACAGCCATAACCTGTGCGTCATGAATGACGGAGCCCCTACTAGACTAACTCCACCATCCCAAAATCTTAGTGCTATTGACCTAAGTATTTGCACAAATGATCTATCATCCTCCATTAACTGGTGTGTTTCTGATGATCTTTGTTCAAGTGATCATTATCCAATATTCATGATACTTCTCACAAAACCAGTTAGATATAGCCCTTTCTCAAGAAATCTTTATAATACACGTAAAGCTAACTGGGATGTATACCAGGAAAAACTCGAGACTTGTGCCTCAACCCTTGAAACTCGTTTATTTCAGTCTGATTCTCTTGATACTAAATGTAAATATATAACAGACGAAATTTATAAAGCAGCCGATGCTAGTATGCCTTTAAAAACCAACCATAAGAGAGCAAAAAACGCTCCTTGGTGGGATGAAGAGTGTTCAAACCTGATAATTGAAAGAAGACAAGCAATGTATCAATTACGGAAAAATTTTAGTCTACAAACTTTTTTACATGCCAAAGCTGTACAAGCTAAGGTTAAAAAAATCTTAAGACAAAAAAAGCGCAAAGGTTGGCAGAACTTTTGTTCTAATTTATCCCCACATACGCCTTCAACACGGGTATGGGAAATGATTAGACGATTCAAAGGATCTCTACTCCCTTCCAAGACTTGTGCAGAGAGATCAGTATGGCTTCCAGACTTTATTGACAACTTGGCACCTCCTTACGTCCCTAACGAACAAGGTCACACTCTTTCATCAACACCCATCAATAATTATTATCCATTGACTTCTCCATTTACACCTAATGAATTACAAACCTGCCTTCACTTAGTGAAAAAAAATAGTTCTCCTGGCATAGATAAAATTCCCTATATATTCTTCCAAAAATTTCCACAAATATTTCTTGATATCTTCCTATATTTCTTGAATGAAATTTTTACCTCAGGTACAATACCAACACCATGGAAGCAACAACTCATTTTACCAATACTTAAGTATGGTAAGGATCCCAAATCAGGTTCTTCTTACCGCCCCATAGCTCTATCCTCCTGCGCGTTGAAACTGTTTGAACATTTGATTAAAAATAGATTAGTTTGGTACGTTGAACGTAACTCTATACTGTCGGTGAACCAGTTTGGTTTCAGAAGATCTCTTTCATGTATGGACAATTTGAGTATACTCATTACAGATATTCTCATTGCTTTCACTAATAAGGAGCACATAGCTGCCGTCTTCTTGGACATAAATTCAGCTTTTGACAACGTTTGCATTTCTACACTTTACCACAAACTAATTAAAATGAATTTCTCCCCTCTTTTCTGTAATATAATATACAGTATGTTCTCTGACAGAGAGATTGTTGTGGATGATGGCTTTGAGGGCGCCCGGAGAAGGATCTGGAAGGGTCTCCCACAAGGTTCTGTTTTGAGCCCTGTTCTCTTCAATATATATTGCTCTGATTTAGATACGGTCCTCCCCAATGGCGTTAAAATAGTCCAATACGCAGACGATATAGCCCTTTATACATCAAATAAAAATATCGATTTGGCCACTACCCTTATACAAAACGCCTTGGATAGCGCTAATGAATGGATGATCAAACATTATTTTTCTATTTCTGCTTCTAAATCTAAATCCATACTTTTCTCAAGAAAGCATAATATCCCATCAATTTCTTTAGAAGTGGAAGGAACACAGATTCCTCAGGTGAATGAACTGAAATTCTTGGGTCTACACTTGGAACGGAAGTTAAGTTGGAGCCCCCAAATAAAATATGTCGCAGCAAAATGTGAAAAGTCTGTGAATATATTGAGAGCAATCTCTGGTGTCTCTTGGGGATCTCATCCTACTTCAATGAAAAACATTTATAACGCATTGGTTCGGTGTCACTTAGATTATGCCAGTTTTTTTTTCTGTCCACTTCCGAAATATTTGGAATTAAAACTAGAGAGAATTCAATCTAAATGCCTCAGATTAATAGTTGGTGCAATGCAATCAACCCCTATCAACGCTCTCCAGGTGGAGTGTGTGGATATGCCACTCTCACTAAGACGACAATATTTATCAGACACTTTTATCTTAAAGAAAATAAATTATTCAAATCATCCTCTTCTCAAACGTATTAATATTCTAATTTCTCTCTACGAAACTAATCGATTCTGGTCTAATAAGCCTTCGCCTTTATTATGCAATAGTATAAATAAATACAGTTCTTCATTCTATATAAAACAGTCTCCCTTCCCTTCCCTTTTTTATGATTCACCGATTGAACTTTTGCAATTCATGCCAAACGTGATTGAAAACATTGGTTTGGATAAATACACAACATTATCTAAACAGTGCATTAATCGAAAATTTCTCTCTATAGTAGCTGATAAGTGGCCAAACCATGTGACAATATTCACTGACGGCTCAAAGCTTTCCGAAAATAAGGAACTGGGAGCTGCGGTCTTCATTCCATCATTAAACATTTCCTCTCTACTAAAACTTCCACCGGAATCCGCGATTTTCACGGCAGAATGCATTGCATTAAAAGAGGCTGTGTGTCTAATTAATTCACACAATATTCATAAATGTATCATCTTCACAGACTCACTTTCACTTGTTCAAATTCTCAAGTCCCCTTCTTCAACTCTCAGTGACAATCCGAACATAATGCGTATCAGAAGCCTTCTTTATAATCAAATGATATCCGATATAGAGACTATTGTTGCGTGGATTCCGGCACATTGTGGTATCCAACATAATGAGACTGTGGATGATATGGCTAAAACTGCCTGCACCCTTGGAATTACTATTGAAAATTTCATCCTTCCACATGATGATATAAGACGGTCCATGGAACGTGACGCTCATAAGAGATGGAACGATCTTTGGATGGATGAGTCACTTGTGAAGGGTAGAAGATACAAACTAATTCAGGAGCATATTCCCCGTAAACCTTGGTTTCATAATTCGAAATTTAATAGATCAGAGATATCTGCGATCTGTAGGATGCGATTTGGCCACTGCAGGCTCGATGCCCACCTTTTTAAAATTGGAATCGCTCAGAACCCATACTGCGAGTGTGGTCTGGATGAGGAGACGCTCAACCATGTCTTCCTGGGTTGTCCATTAAGGGACGCCTATGATGCCTATGGAAAGGTTCCCTTGCATCTGCCAGTTAATGTTGAGTCGTTGTTGAGCTCGGCTTCAGAAGCTGTTGTAGCGATCCTGCTCAAGACAATGAAAGCTAATTTTATAATTCTGTAATCCTTGTGTTATTTTGTTTTTTCATTCATGTCTGATATTGGCACAAATCATCCAAAAGGATGCAATGCCATGAAAAAAAAAAAAAAAAAAAAAAAAAAAAAAAAAAAAAAAAAAAAAAAAAATATACCTGCATATAACGAAATGTGGCTTGTCATTGATCACATTGTTTTCTTGGTGTGAGTCTAGACGGTATAAAATATTTAGATGGAATTGTGGAAATTAACTGTCCTTCGTAGAAGAAGCGGTCAAAAGCAAAAAAAGTAAAGTTTTGGAAATACAATAAAAATAACTAATATTTTGTAGACAAAAATCATGATTGGTATTATCAAGTTCAAGGACAGTTATATTATATAACTAATAAGTCTTGTTGCATATTTGCCGTTTGGACTGGAAAAAATCATGAAATGTAAGTCGAACGGATTATGCGAGAGTTCTGGAAGGAAAGAATGGAGAGTAAGTTGGTATTATTTTATATGAATTGGCTACTTGCAGAATTGATTGATCCAAGGAATGCAAGAAATGTGAAAATTGAAAAGCGAGATATAATTATTGAGGAATAAAAGTTTGTATGCAGAATGAAACTTACGGAGAAAAGGGGAAATACAATTTCGCAGCATGATAAATACTGCTTTTGTCAGTGTCTCTTTGCAACCTGTTGTAAATCATGCAAAAGTTTTCTATTACATTTAATAATCATGTTTTAAAACACGTTGAAGATAAAAATCACATTCATGTATATAGATTTATACCTATAGTTCTTGTATTCTTACTAAAATTTTTACTTGTAACAATAAGTGTGGTGGATTGAAATATATACAGTCATTAACTTCCTGTAATTTTATTGTATGTATTCTGATAATCAACGTTATATGTAATGTCAACTTCATGCAAACGGATATACCTACAATCCTCTAACAATATATTTCGTTGTTTTGTTGCTATTTTGAAAACATCACATTTATATATTTTCTCTTGATCTGGTCCATTGGTTTTAGTACTTTTACTGAAAATCTCATTATTGTACAATAATTTTAGTTCATTAAAGTGTACATAGATAAATATTATCTTCCTGAAACGTACGCGAATTTATTGTTTTCAAAAACTTCATATAACTGGTATATGATCCTCTAATATTTATTTTTAATTGTTTTTGTATTTCATGCTTGTGTTCTTATTGTGGTATCTGTACCTAAATATGTAGATACGTGTTTTAACTTTTTTTTGAAAATGTCCTTTACTGGGTGTATAATAAATAAATATAGGTACACTTAAGTTTTTTTTAGTTTATTTCCTTCCATTTCTGGACTCAATTATCTACTCATCCTTGCAAGACAGTAAATTGTTAAATAGATAAGTTGATATAGTAAGTAAGTACCTACTGTTGACAAAATATTTTTTTATGAACTAAAATTATTTTATATATTATATTCTATCTCTTTAATAAATTCATAAAACGGAATAAAATATTAAAAAATATACTAAGCATTTAAACAAATAAAATTTAAGTATATAAATTTATACTTTATTTGTGTTCGAAATCTACTATAATAATTGATACAAACTTTGTATTCAAATATAATTATTTGTACACGAAACAGTTAAACATCTTTAAAATGTTTCAAGGAAATTAATGTTCAAAAATTAAATAATATTATGAAATCGCGTAAAATGGTATAGTATTGTATCCAGAATGACTAGCAAAAGAGATAAATATATGAAACAATGAATGCGAATAGGAAAGCAATAGATTTGCTGTTACACTCTTTCTCGTACATATCCGTATGTACATTCTCGCTCTAAGATTTTCTGGACACAACCAAGACGATGAAACGTTTATGGTATATTATGAAGCCTGACGCATACAAAAGCAATTTTTCTCACTCATACATGTAAAAAAGGCTGTGACGTCACGAATCGTGGAAATGCGGTTCATATATAACACTCTTAAATGTACGTAGTTTGAAAAAAATTTTTGATGAATTACTTATAATATTGAATAGTTTGACCAAGCGTCCAGAATGTATTGTTCTGAGTGAGGCATTTATCAATGAATGTTCACCTCAATATCATATACCGGGTTACACATATTTATCGACAAAAACATATATAAATAGAAATAGTGGTATCGCCATATATGTTAGTGATATGGCGATACCACTAACATTCATCCCGTGGAGTGTTGTTGTACAAATCACATAAAATCGGGTTGATCAATTTTGTGTATTCTGTCACATTCTGACCGTTATATATGCAACTTATTTGACCGTATAGTTGTTTGTGTATACAGCACAGTGGCTAAGGCGTTGGTCTACCGATCCGTTTTTCCTTGGTTCGGTTCCACCTTTGTGCGAGTGTTTTTTTTTATTTTATTTTTTTTATATTTTCATCTTTTTAATTTTTCATTATTTCTTATTTAAAATCTAAAATGATCAGATTAATAAATAACTGACTAATTCTCAGTCGTCATAGGAAGATAACTATATAATATATTGACACATATTCACCTTAAGACGAACAAGGTTCAGACGACATCTATAAATTGGAGAACTAATTACTAACTTTCTGTACTACGACAATTTCACTTACATCTGGTTTGGACCTTCGCTATTACTTCGCTATAACTCATTTTCCAACTTTGAAGAGAATATTACGGAACTGGAAGAAAGGAAGAGTAGATCGAAAAATTTGATTCTTTTTAATCTTCCTGAGAGCGCGTCAGAGTTTTCTTTTAACGGCATGCAAGATGATATGAATAGCGTAGCTCAAATGTTTAAACAGATTGATGCTGGAGAAGATTATAAAATTAATAAATTATACAGATTAGGATCAAAATCAAATGGGAAGATGAGGCCTGTTAAAATTGAATTTCAGGATGCTTCACATGCCAAATCTATATTAGTGAAGAAAATAAATCTAGCAGGCGGTATTAAGCTGAAACGAGATATGACACCTTTGCAGAAAAGCGAGCTCAAAATCTTATGGAATGAACTGGATTTGAGGAAGAAGAACGGCGAAGAAAATATTTCTATTAAATTTGTAAATTCAGTACCTAAGATAGTCCAGTTTCGAAAAAACTAAATTCTTTTCAGTGTAATGTGTATTATCAGAATGTGCGAGGTCTAAATACAAAATTGGAATATCTCTCAGCTCTCATTCCAAGTGTTGATTATGATGTTATGATATTGACAGAAACTTGGTTAAATTAAAATATTAAAAATGGTGAACTTGGATTTAAAAATTATGTTATATATAGGTGTGATCGTAGTTCAATAACTTCTATAACAAAAAACAGAGGAGGTGGAGTATTGATTGCTGTAAAGCAAAAATATAGATCAAATACTATAAAATGTACTGGCAACAATGTTGAGCATTTATTTGTAAAAATTTATTTTCCTTTTTATTGTTTAATCTTGTGTGCAGTCTATATTCCCCCTTGTTCTGATAGTTTAGTATATAAAAACCACTGTGATGCATTAGAAAGTATTAGATTTAAATATCCCGAAGCTAAAATGCTAGTTATTGGCGATTATAATATGCCAAATTTGAAATGGGAAAGTGATGGGGAGGACGGTTGTGTCACTAATCCATCTGATAATGTAAACGAAATTGAAATTGTAAATATGGCATCCTTTCTTGGTCTTAAACAATACAATAAAATTCAAAATAAGAATCAACGCATACTGGACTTAGTATTTAGTAACATTAATCAACTAAACGTTAACCTGTCTGTAGAAGAATTGTTGCCAATTGATCTTCATCATCCACCGTTGGATGTGACCTTTAATCTAAAATCTGATGTCAATAGTATTGGTGATACATACAAGCGTAATTTTATAAACTGTAATTATAATGAAATCAGACGTGTTCATGACAATGTGGACTGGAACTTAATTTTCATAAGTGGTGACGTGAATAGTCAAGTAGAAGATTTTTATTCTATAATTTATGAAGTTTTTGATGATTACGTGCCATTCCAGATGTTTAAGACTTCGAGGTATCCTATCTGGTTTTCTAAAGAGCTCATTAGTTTGGTAGCTTTGAAAAAACGGTACCATAAAACCTTTAAAGATACTCGATCGGTGAATGATTATATGTTATTCAATAGAACTCGAAATATGTGCAGTAAATTATCAAAACAATTACGTAAAAAATACCTTTCTAAAATTGAAGAGTTAATCCCAGAAAACTCTTGTAGTTTTTATAAATATGTTAAATCACTAAATAGTGATTACTATGATTTGCCTAAATCCATGTTCTTAAATAATAAGTGGGCTGACTCACCTCAAAGAATTGTTAACCTCTTTATGGAGTTTTTCAAATCTGTTTATGATAATTCAACACAAGAACCTCATACTTTTGACCTATCAACTTTGCATAATGAACTTAATATTCCTAATATTGTTTTTGATGAACAAGAAGTGGAAAAGGCACTTAAATCATTGGATACAAATAAATCACCAGGACCGGACAAAGTTCCAAATACCTTTCTATTAAATTGTTCTAAAGAATTGTCATTTGTTTTATGCAAAAATTTTAAATTATCTCTGAACACTGGTATTTTTCCTAAGTCTTGGAAATCGAACTATTTAATTCCTATTTTTAAAAAAGGAAACCACTCAGACATAATGAATTACCGTCCAATTTGCATCCAATCAGCTATACCAAAGTTATTTGAATTATTGCTGCTTAATAGAATTAATAGATACCTATTCAGTATTATATCACCTTTGCAACATGGATTTATGCCAAATAGGTCCACTCAGACTAACTTACTAATTCTACAGCTTGATGTTTTGAATGCGTTTAAAGACCACCGTCAACTTGATTGTATATACACCGATTTTTCCAAGGCATTTGACCGTGTCTCTCATAGTCTTTTACTTTGTAAACTCGGAGCTTTGGGAATTACAGGAAATTTGTGGTCATGGTTTTGTAGCTATCTGCATGAGAGGATAATGATTGTTAAAATTAGTCAGTTAGAGTCTGACCATTTCTGTGCCATAAGTGGAGTACCACAAGGCTCCCATTTAGGTCCTATTTTGTTTAATATTTTTATAAATGATCTAATAAGTATGCTTCATGATGTAAAATGTTTGGTGTTTGCTGATGACATGAAAATATACAAGACGATCGAGACCTTGCATGACTGTACAATACTCCAAAATGCATTAGACATCTTACAAAAATGGTGTATGGTTAACAAATTGTTTTTGAATGTATCTAAATGTCAAGTTATAAAATTTCATCGTATCAAAAACATAATTCATTTTGAGTATAAGATCAATGGATCAACTTTAAGCATGGTCGACGAAATTAAAGACTTGGGTGTAATAGTTGACAGTAAATTTTGTCTCATCTCTCATGTCAACCAAACTGTAAGCAGAGCTCTTAGAACCTTGGGTTTTGTACTTAGATTGAGTAGGGATTTCAAAAATATTAATACATTTATATTATTATTCAAAAATTTAATTAGACCAATACTGGAATATAACTCAATTGTTTGGAGTCCGTGTTATACTGTTCATATTTATAACGTTGAGAGAGTTCAAAACAAGTTTTTGAGGTACATCAATTTTAAGATGGGAATTCAGTCTACTGACATCAATTATGAATTTTTGAGATTATTTTGCCCTCTTGATGCGCTGGAGATAAGGAGAGTAATAGCTGATCTTGCATTTTTTCATAGATTACTGAATGGTGTCGTAGATTGTCCTCGTCTTTTGTCAGAGATTCACTTACGTGTACCGTCAAGACTCACTCGCAATAGTGAATGTTTCGCCTTACAAAATGTCTACACAAATTATTTGTTTGGCTCACCAATGCAGAGACTTCCAAGACTTGCAAATAAGTTTGAGCAGATCGATGTCTTTGCATTGGGTTATGGTGCATACAAGAGTTTGTTGTTGCATATAATGAAATGATTATATTATGTAATGAATGAATCTTGACTATCTATGTAATATTATTTTTCTTTTTTTTTTCTTTTGTAAATATTACTGTAAACAAATGTATTTTTAAGTTGCACTGTTTTCTCTGCTGATTTGTGTTCAAATTTTATTTGTATATACCTATCTTTTTTTATATTTAGTTGCTTCACATATTGTTTTATTAAAATTTTAAGTATGTTTTCTTTTTTTGTTTCCTTTTACTTAATGTATTATGGTTTTTAGTCTATGTTTTTTCTCAGTACCTATGTATATTTTAATGTATGTTTTAAAAGGCAATACTTGCCGTATGTGAAATAAATAAATAAGCTCGATATAATAAATTCAACAGAACATGAGATGGATAGGGCCAACTGTATGGAAGTGTGCTTTCAATATAACGGAGTTAGCATACACATTGTTGCCGTATATCGAACCCATCAATCAAACGTAAACATGTTTCTTGATCAACTTCATAATATAATCATTAGGATTAGGGGTAAATTCTGCATAGTTGTGGGGGACTGTAATATAAATTTAAATACTTCCATTGACGATCCAATAGTAACTAAATATGTAAATAATATGACTAAACTGAATTTCAAATCTTGTATAAGTAGTGACACTCGAGAATGTACCGGACAGGTCCCTTCTTGTATTGATCATATCTGGACCAATATAAATATCAAAAAATTAGAAAAAGTATCCAGTCTTGTGTGGAAAATGGGTTTGACAGATCATCATGCCTGTATATTTCTATATGATGATCTTGTAAAAGAGACATATAATAATATAAACCATATAAAATCTAAAGTAAATACTGAAAAGTTTATTAGTATTATTAGACAACAAACTTGGCTGGACATTATCAACGAATCTGACGTAAATAAGTGCTCTGAAAATTTTGAGGGAATTGTAACAAGTGCTTTACGCGATGCTACAGTTTTTTAACTACTGTTAAAATAAAATCAAAACTCCGACCTCTAAAACAGTGGATAACACCTGCAATTGTAAATTCAATTAGGTATAAAGAATGTTTATTAAAGAATGCCCGTAAAAATCCATTAGATAACACACTACAATCCCAATATACTAGATATAGAAATAAATTAAGTAAAATAATAAAAAGATGTAAATATGACTATTATAAGCATAAAATAGAGACATCGTACAATAACCAGAAAGAGATTTGGAAAATTGTGAATAAAAATCTGAATAATGCCAATAATAAATCTGAAATAAAATTTATTTCTGATGAAAACTCTACACTGATCGATGCGAGAAATAATCCTAAAAAATGCGCTAATATTTTTAATAATTTCTTTGCGCAGGTAGGTGAAAAATTAGCTAAAAACATAAATAAATTGAGTTACTCTAGACAGATAAATAACGCGGATTACTGTGTCAAATGGTCTTCATTTACACAAGTGAGTCTCAAAGATATAAGTAAGATCATAGATAAACTAAAGAATGGCTCATCTCCGGGATTTGACGGAGTTACGGTCGAGTTATTAAAAAAGGCTAAAACATTTATTGTCAAACCATTGTTACATATTGTAAATAACAGTTTGAAAGCTGGTATATTCCCTTCTAATTATAAAAAATCAATAATTATACCCATATATAAAGCGGGAGATAAGCAAAATGTTACTAACTATCGTCCAATCTCATTAATTTCAAATGTTAGCAAAATTATAGAAAAAATAGTAAAAACTCAGTTAGTGGAATATTTGGATCGAAACAGAATAATAGACAAAAATCAATTTGGATTTGTTCGGTCATCTAATACACAGGATGCAATTTCTAGATTAACATCGTTGCTGTATTCATCCCTGGATGAAGGTAAAAATGCGCGGGAGTCTTTATCGATCTAAGAAAGGCATTTGACAGCATAGAACATAAGCTTCTTCTGGAAAAATGCAAAAAATTGGGATTGGAGATGATGTAATAAGTTTTTTTCGTAGTTACCTACATGAGCGACCACAGACTGTTAGAATTAATGGCAATAACTTAAGTGACGAGACAGTTTCCATGTTTTCAATACCGCAATGAACTGTGCTAGGTCCTTCTTTGTTTATAATATTTGTAAATGAAATATTCGCACAATCACTCCACGGACAAATCATATCGTATGCAGATGATACGGCGTTAGTAGTAAATGCGAGAACATGGAAAGAATTGGAACTAAAGGTCAACCAAGATGTTGATTTGATAAAACAATGTGTTGCCGACACCGCCACCGCGAGGGGTGCGCCCTAACGAGGGCCCTTCGCGACAATGGCAACTGCGCACGGACCCCTGTGTCCGTGGTTACGCTGAAACAGCCTCCACACCCTACGCCCGTTTCTTTATAACGTACTACAGAAACGGCCCGACGAAGAACGGATCGCCCACCTCAGGCACGGAGAGGTGTACCCGAAGCGCTGACGGGAACGACGACTTCCATCAGCTGCGAAGACGCTCGATGTCTCGATGGCGGGACACGATCTGCGGACCGCGCGCGAGGGCAGCTGTTGCGTATCTCCTTTCATAAATTTCGGGAATAAATAAATAAACAAAAATTCGATTATTATTAAGTGCCAGTAAACTGTTCTAGATCATGATCATAGCCCTATTTGTTCAAGATTTTATATTATGGCGAAGCCCTAACCCGATTATTATGAGCACGGCGGCGCTCTATAAGGGCACGACGACGGAGCCCTGGCGTGTACGAGGGGTCTTTTTTGGGAAGGAGTAAAGGGGGTTCCCAATATGCTCTCAAAAGTGAGGTCTTTTAAGGTCTCAAGGAGCATCGCCAGTAGCAATGGTTCCACCCAAAAAAGATAATCCGGGCAATAAACCCTGGATTAAACCTCGTAGAGCATGGAACAGGTAAGGTTCTTGTCGGAATGGCAAGGATTAAGGAGGTTATCTGCAAAAGATAATCCGGGCAATAAACCCTGCAATTAACCTCGTGCAGCATGGGACAGGTAGGGTTTCAATCAAGAACAGGGCGCCATGCGTCCCGTAGACAGTGTACTACACCATAAAAATGGGAGTACTTGGGTTTCTATCGAGAGAATCCGCCGAGGAACAATTTTTGACCTATATTTAGATATATCAACAGGTTGTTTCAATATGGTTTTATGTTCCTTAGTTATGCCATCCATTGTTTTAATTTTGAACTATTTTATTTCAAATATTTATATTTATCAGAAGTCTTATTACAATTGTGTTCTAATGGCTCAGTTCCGCCATCTATTGTTCAAATTTTGAATTTTATCTTTTCTAGAACAGTTTGCTTGGCGAATTTATTGATTTACAGTTTAACATTAGGTACAGTTTAAATAATAATATTATAATATAACATTAGGTACTGCTTAAAATAATAATTATAATATAGAAACCTAAATAAAATTATATTCTATTTAAATATTGGTTTTACTTGTTGCGCGGTATTAAATATATTTTTTGTCATAAAGAACCGCTTATTTATTGGCATCTGTAAAACCGATATTGTACATTATACTTAAATAACACATTTATTAAAAGTAATATTAATTACATTTTATCAATACTCATAAAGGCAAACACAAATATTCAAATTATAAAATTAATAAACCTAAGATGATGTGTTGTCAACACAATGGTTTGATGAAAACTTATTATCGATGAATGCAGATAAAACGTATATTATCCCATTCTCTATACATAGTAATGATTATCCGAGTGACATTTGTGTACTAATCCACGCTCGTGATGCTATATACCTGTTGCTTGGGTTCTTGTAGTGATCGCTGTTCTAACCTCAAGATTGTTAACAATGTCAAATATCTGGGAATAATAATAGATAAAAATCTTAAATGGAAAGAGCAAATAGTGACAGTGGTAAAGAGGATAAGAAAATTAACATACATATTTCTTGAAATCAGAAATTACATGTCATTAAAGCATTTATATTCTGTGTATTATGGTCTTGTACAGTCCTTGTTACAGTACTCTGTCACAAGTTGGGGGGCAGCCTATGATACCAGCCTGGGGTGTGTGGATGTTGCGCAGAAGTTGATTATTAAAATAATTCTCGGAAAACGCAGACTATCTCTCTGAACAATTATTCATAGATTTCAAAGTTTTAAAATTCCAAAATATTTTCAAAAAATTTGCTATTTTACAAGTACTACGAGAACCTGAGCACCATAGATTTATAATTGAAAATCGGACCCGATATAGATTTTTATTTTTCCAAGATAGAAGGAAGACAACTTTTGCGCAGCATCACTACTCATTCCTGGGAGAAAAGTGTTTTAATAACCTTCCTCTAGATATAAGAAAAACAACTGACTCTAGACAACTCATAAATAAAATAAAACAACATTTTAAAACAGATATTTAAATCACTTGTATTTTGTTTTCTTTTGTTTGTGATAGTGTATATGTTGTAACGTGAACGTTACGATTATATTGTACGGACCCCATAGTTCAATTCCTAATGCATAATATTTCATAAACATTTTGAATTTCGCGCGCCTAGGAACGGCTTCGCAATAGTAGTAGTATTCATAAAAAACCTAAACATCATATCTAGCGGAGTGTATTATTATTCGACCTGAACCTCTTACTTCACTTCACCCCTCTCCTCCGCTCCCCGCTCGCGAACAACGTCAAAAGTGTTTCATCTGCATATAAATAAAGTAGACCTGGTAAGATTGTCGTTCTGGATTTGCACATGTTTGTGCACGGCTAAATTCATGTCAGTCTGTCTTTCGTTTGAAACCTTTATATGTCAAAATCGTCAATTTTACAGTAGAGCAAAAATCTTATAATATTACATTTTTATAATATAACATTTGAAACAGTATAAAAACACAAAGCCTCGCGAGCTAATGTTTTTTATGTTATTTTCAAAAGAAAGTATGCTTTAATGTTATATAATAAGACTTATAGAATGCTTTTTTGCATTACTCGCCGAGTCGCCAAAATTGATTTATGAGAATATATCCTTACGGTTATTATAATGCCAACTGATGCCAACGTACAATTTTGTTTGTTCCCGTCATAGCCAGAGCTCAAAAGGCACGAAATAATAAAATCCTACATAGGGAGAGGGAACAATTTACACGGAACAAGTGATTCCTTTTGCATTGTGGGTCAGATTTGCTTTACTTGCATTGTTTTACTGATTTAGCTGTCAAAATGGTGATTCTTTACAAGTGGCCTACAACGCCAATTATATTGATTTTTTGTTTAAAGATAGTCAATATTATACATATTTCGGGTAAAATATTCTTTTTTTGTGGAAACGCCTAATTTTTTTTTTAAAAATACGAAAAAATATATAAAGAGTAAATGGTTGGTTTTCGACATCTATCGGTAAATTTTCAAACTTATGGAAACACAATATAAAATCATTTTTACAAAAAACAACTTTATTTCTACGAAATTTTGTAAAACAGGAATACAGTTTAAAAATATATAAGATTACAAAATATTTAAATACCTTCTACTTTCGTGTCAGGTCTTGAAATTTAATTATTATTCAACTATGGAATATTATTTGAATGCCATCACAAGTGCGCCGCAATGCGTTTAAAAATATAAGTTTTCTTCCGATGAGAATAATATCTAATTATGAAATAATATTACTATCAACAACTATTGATTATTGATTACAGTTTAAAAATATATAAGATTACAAAATATTTATATACCTTCTACTTTCGTGTCAGATCTTGAAATTTAATTATTATTTAACTATGGAGTATTATTTGAATGACATCACAAAAGCGCTGCAATGCGTTAAAAAATATAAGTTTTCTTCCGATGAGAATCTTTCTTTCCCCTTAGCGCTTTTGTCCCATTTCTATTGGGGTACGCTTTGACCATGATCCTGAAATTGGCGAGTCTAGTTATTATATTGAAGCGACTGCCATCTGACCTTCGTAACCCTTAGAAAGGGGAACCAGACAAATTGGATCATGGCTACACATAGCTAGTGATATAAATCTTCCGATGAGAATAATATCGAAATAATAAAAAGGTCATCAAAATGAAATATTATTATCAACAACTATTGATTATTTATTATAAAATAATGTATGCTGTGCACGTTACAACTTTAAAAACACATTCGTTCTATATGGGCAACCCAAATTTTGAATTAATTGGACTAACATAAATAAAAAAAATACTTATTTAAAAATAATCAAAATGAGGTAATTAACTACATTTTGATGATGGAGAATAGAGTGCTTTTACTCATCATAATATGCCCATGAGACACAAAGCGAAGATGCAGGTCGATAAATTGCAGCATCCAGAGTAATTTATCTTTTCACGGCACTCACGGTTAAGGGCAAGCGTTCGTTCTTCCTCGCGGGTGCTCAGGTTGACGTGGCCAAGTCTTCATGGACTATTGGCATCGTCATGGGCATGTTCATGGGGCGTGTGGCTGGGGCCATGTGTCCATGCGGAGTAGACGCAAGAACAACACTGGCAATGGACTGGAAGCCCGCACCTTGTGAAGTCCACTAGACATTGTGACGTCCACCAGGTGTTGGTTAACACTGTACCGAATATATTTTTTAAGTACCTACCATAAAAGCTTCGTTTCATTTTGTTGCATGAACCGCCGAAGGCGGCCATTTACCGCGCAGCGGTAAAAAGTAGGCTGAAAGCCCTAGCTTAGAAGCCGAGCGAAGCGATGCTTCTCAGCTAGTTTTAAATAAATTTATAAATCCCCGTTCCGTACGATAAGTATTACATCAGCCAACGGCTGTAATGACCTCGTCCTTATAAGAAAAAATAGTAACTTTAGTTTCAAATCACACTTCATAAAAGAGATAATTAATCAATATATAAAGGCATACTTCATGTCATAATTATCCTCTGTCATTTTTACTAATGATTCCTAGTTCTGTCTATTTCGCTAAATAAGAAAAATGTCCAGTAACATTGAATGTACACCACTTCAACTCTCCTGTTCCCCTTGCCCCTCGCAAAAGATTCCGTCTGGATCATTTTAGAAACGACCTATAATTCTGTTGAACAAGATAAAAGTCAATAATCAATTTCGATAGGTGTCGTTTATTCAGTACGAATGCATCATACCTTTTCATTAATGTAGTTCGACACTATCTTGCGGGATTCCTATTTGTTTTTTTTATCTGTCACTTCGAGTACCCTGCGCGAGGTAATTTCTACCGGACCTTTTAATTAGGATCTTTCTCATTATCTTTGTCATCACCTTCACGGCTGATTTTTCTTTCACCCTTTTTACAACAATCTTTCTTCTACGCTACGAGTACCCTGCGCGAGGCTATTATTCTTTTCTCATATGTCAATCATCCAATTTTCAGTTCCAAATAATCCTTCAAACGATCGACACGTATCGAACTCTCTGTTAAATTGTCTCGCAAAGAAATTATTTTCTCGGCCGTCGGACGGCCGACCTAATTGATAAATCCAAAGGGTTTCGCGCATTTTAAGTAAACCTTACAAATGTTTATTTATATCTTTTAATATAATCCGAATGTTAAGTGTCGGGACCATGTCTATATAAATAGTTAATTCTTTGCACGATCGATCATCACGTCCACACGTGCCTGTTAATTACGTGAACTCCACAAGTATTGTTATTTATAGCTTTCATACAATGAAAGTATCCAGTGTCCGAACCATGTCTATATAAATCTGTTAATTTCGGTCAGTTTAATGGAAGCAGTGAACGTTATTTTCATTTCATACTTTCGCCGCTAACTGCGAATAAAATTCCTCAAATATACAGTGATAAATTTCAGTAACAGTGTAAGCTTGTTCTGTAGTGTTAAGCCAAAGGCTAAATCCGATAAGTGGATCCTAGTTAATGTTTAACATACGCTACTTTCCCCGCCATGTTGCCTCTTCAACACCTCGGCATATCCGTATGCCCTGTCCATCTATGAAGCACCAGCTTCGTCGCAGTATTAAAATTGATGTCTCCATTCCGAGGACCTCGTTGGTTCTCAAGGTCAGCACCGGCCTATAGAAGCCCCCTGTCAACCTCTCTATGATCCTGCTTGTGGAATAGTCTGACGTCCCCCATCTCCAGGTTCTGATATGGATCAGAACACCTTCCTGCTCTTCATGTTAGGGTTAATCCTAACCCCACGGACCGGCGACACATGCGTGTCCTCCAACACGCTTCTTCTAGTATCGACTTTGCTCGAGGCCGAGGAGGGTCCTCGATCGTCCTCCCTGTCCAAAATGTAAGTGTCTCTGTAATTGTGTTTTAATTGTTGAGGTTACAAAACCCAACTTCATTCAGTGAAAGTGTTACTCCGCTCCCCATAGTTAAGTCACCCCCAAATATATATATTTTTTTTATTTTATACATCTTCTTGTACATAATATAAACAAATATAATTGTACACTGGCGGGCTTATTGCCATTAGGCAATTTCTTCCAACCAACCAGATTACAAAGTATGACAACATTGTGTATGTACAACAGCAAATAAAAAAGAGTAAAAGAAATCAAATAAAATACGTATAACACTTAAATACTATTAAACAAAAAAAAAATATATAATTCATAGCAATAAAAAGGATATGGTAAGGACAGGAGAGGAAATCGGGATCAGGTGTTCAAGGATAAATATTCCTTCTTTAGTTTTTTCTTGAAAATACTAAGTGAGTTAGACGACGCAATATCCAGACTAAGGCTATTCCATAATCTTGCTGATTGTACTTCGAACGAAGAGCTGAGAAATTCTGTATTATGGATAGGTATGGATAGTGTTGTATGTTCAGCAGATCGGAGTGGAAGTCCATGATTGGATAAATAAGTGAATTTGCTTTTAAGGTACTGTGGTAGGTTTGGGTTCGAGAGAATATTGTACAATAGTGACAAAATGTGTATATTGCGCCGCTGGCGTATCCTGGGCCAACAAAGAAGATTGTGGTAAGGTGATATGCGATCAAATTTTTTCAACCCAAAGATGAATCTGATACATATATTCTGAAGACGTTCAAGTTTATTGAGATGCACTTCATTTGCATCCAAATAGCATACATCGGCATAATCAAGCAATGGAAGAAGAAGTGATTGAGCAAGAGTTATTTTACAACGGAATGGAAGGAAATTTTTAAGTTTATTAAGTGAATGTAGGGCAAAGAAAATAGATTTACTAACATGCGATACCTGTTCATGCCACGAAAGGTCATCATCGATGAAGATTCCAAGATCTTTTACAACCCTGGTATAAGGAATGCATTGGTTATTGATATACAGCAGTGGGAGTTGTAAATTCCTTATAGATGACAGCAGACGAGGACTACCGATTATAATTGCCTGGGACTTAGTCGGATTAATAAGAAGACCATGATCCGATGACCAAGAAGAGATAAATTTAAGATCTTCATTCATGTGAAGGACTGCATTGTTAATATCAGAGATATTAAAATGGAAATATAATTGAAGATCGTCTGCAAAAAGATGATATTTACATCTGAGGTTTGTAGTGATAGAGTTAATAAATACGGAAAATAACAGTGGAGATAAAACTCCACCTTGCGGTACTCCAGACAGCAAGGTGGCATAATCAGAAGTAGAGTTAGCTGTCTTAATGCATTGTTTGCGGTTGCCAAGATAACTGGTGAACCACTCCAATACTGGCTGAGCTATGTTTAGCGAGGACAACTTAGCAAGAAGAATGTCAAAATCAACGGAATTAAACGCGCTACTGAACTAGGTTTGTAACGTATAGTAAAATATTTTTTTATTCTATGAATGCGCTTATTTTAACAATATTTTTTCAAAACTGTATCAAAGTATTATGTGTTTCTGATAGAAATACCCGGTTTATAGATTCTACAGTAAATTCGCTACTGTTAAGTTAGTTTATGATCATGTTTTTAAATAACATATTCTATATTGTGAATATATGTACCTACTCGTTCTATTGATGAATTTAGAATTCCGATTATGGCAACATTTTAAATGAAAAATACGAACATTTCTTAGCTTTTCATTGGAGGGAAATATCTAGATTTTCAGAAAGCCGTCCATTTTCGTCGTTCAATCGGAATAATTGTAATTACTTATTTTATGTTAATTTTGTGTGTTTTCTGTATCGTTTTTACGCGTGTGATTGTGTGGAAATTGTGATTTAAATATTATTTAGAGTTAAAAATAATGCCGTGTGAAGTTTGTAACATTATAATCGTATTTTTTTAATTATTGCTTCTTCAACTCTAGCGGTGAATTTCGAAAACTTGAGTAGAGTCAGGAAACCAACCATTTTTATAATTAATTCTGATTTTTTTTCATAGATTTTTCGCAATTTTATTTTATTTTTTTTAAATTTTTTAAAGCCTCACCGCCAAAAGTTATTATTTTTCCCGTAATATATACGCGTTTATCTATCTATTGATATAAAAATTATTACGATCGGCGAGGGACAGCTCTTGTAAATAATTACCGAAAATACATGTTATTATCTATTATGAAAAGTCAATTTGACATACGTACGTACACAAATATCTACTTTTTTAAATTATAAAAGCATTATTTTTCAATGTTTGAGATATAACATGTATATGTTATAATTTGTTGGACATAAATTTATTTTCATGTTTATACATTTCGTGTACTTACATACCTTTTTGTACTAAAACTTTATATATTAGGGATCCTAATTTTAATTGTAAATTATGGTAAAAAGTAGCATGAAGGATATTGCAAACAGAATTAAATTTAACACAACGATTGGTTGTGTTAAAACTTAAACTTAAAATGTTAAAACTAAAAATGAAATTTCTTTAAAGAGACATAATCAGCTAAAACTTAATACTCTTATTTAATAAATATGTAGGTACCTACATATTATATGAATATGTTCATTGATTTGCCTTATGTAAAATCACATAATTTTGTGTTCATTTGATTTTTAGATTATTGTGTCACCTTGCATCATTATAACACTCCTATATTTATTTAATTTGATTTTATAACAATACTCTTTTTTTACTATACATCAAAATCACACCCCTAAGTACTGATTGTAGCAAACCAGGGTTATTAAGATTGTGTATTAATACTTATTAAGTTTGCTTATTATTAAATATAAAAATATAAACCATTAATCCTAAAAAAATATTATATGTGTTTGTTGATGTCAATAACTTACAAGCATGCATGTGATGAAAAAATTACAAGAACAGAAGAGTGTGGCGCTTGGTTATCACTGCCAATCCCAAAAGAGCATGATGTGATGGTAAATGTTACTTTTCTGAATAATTATTACATTTCATATGAAATAAATGAAACGATGAATGAACATGCACGAGATGAAAAATATGCAAGGACAGAAAAACTGTGGCGTTTCTTTCTCACTGCCTTACCCAAAAAATCATCGTGTAATTGTAAATGTTATTTTATCAAATGTATTTTTTTATATATATTATATTGTATTTATATGTAATGAATTAAGTATTTTTCTTGAAATAAAAGTGAATAGTTAAATAAATTAATATCATTTAAGTATGTATTTTTTGTATTGTAATATAGTAGCTTGATATGATGAACATGCATTAGATGAAAAATATGTATGGATATAAGAATGTGGCGTTTGGTTCTCACCCCAATAGAGTATTGTCTGATGGTATAATGTAACATATCTAAATAATTATAATATTTTTTGTACTGTGTGTGAAACTTTATATTATTGATACTGAATTGTAAATATTGACAAATAATTCAAATTAGTCAATTAGACACCCTTGTACTGGCACCGTAGAAATGAAATAATATTCATTTAATGCTTTGTTTATAAAAAAAAAAATTACAAAAATAATTAATTTTCGACGAAGTTTTTATTTGGTAGAATTCCATTATAAGTTATATCTATAATTAAAAGTAAAGACTTTTTGATTCTACATTAATTTTTTATTCTATAATATTTATTTATATAAGCTAGTTAATTTATAATATAAGCTAGTTATTTATATAAGCTATTTTATTTATATAAGCTAGTTAATGCCCTAACAAGGCGAAATAGGCCTATCGCGGAGAATAAAAAATTAATGTAGAATCAAAAAGTCTTTACTTTTAATTATAGATATAACAAAAATAATTATTTGTATAATAATTATTTAGATAATACTGCATGAACAATAAAATATATCAATGCATGTTCTCTATCCTGTTGATATGTAATTTATTTTATAGTTTATTTTTAAAAAAATATTTATTTGCTTGAATTTAATATTTAAATAATACTGCATGAACAGTAAAATACATATTTAGTTAATCCTGTTGAAAAGTTATTTATTGTATGCTTTGTTTGTAAAAATAATTATTTGTTTGTATTTAGTATTTAGACAATACTGCATGAACAGTAAAATATAACACTGCATGTTTGCATGTCTGCTCCTGTTGAAATGTAATCAAATTTATTTGGAGCTTATTTTATTATAATGTTAATGTTATTATAATTAGTGTATTTTATTGTAATATTACTTAAGTACTACTGAACTTATACTAATTTTAAATATTCTTCACTATTTATACCAATTTTGATATTTTACTTGGTTTTAAGGTGGTTTTAACCGTAAAAAATATCAAAATATAATTGACTGAATTGAATTAATAATATTTTAAATCTATTGAAATGGTAAATATCCAAATATTTTAGTGAAATCTTGATAATATATGAAAAAAAATGTTAGGACTACTAAGGTTTGTACTAAATGGGAGCTTCAGGGCCTTGTATCTTGGTGGTGATGGTATTATCCGCATTTTAATTATATACCCTGTTGCCTTATATGATGTAATTTTTAATCAATTATTAGGTGATAGCCACGGACAGACAGAGACCCACCTTGCCTTGCCGAGATCCCGGAGCTGCTTTCCTATGACTAGCCTGGCAAACTTAAATATCATCAAGGTACAATTCTCGAAGGGGACCCAAATCATTACACTGACGTTTACCAACGTGGGGCTATGACTCTCATCAATTGACACTTACGGTTGTCCTTTGATGATAGTCTGGTCAATAAGATTTGTCTGTCCTTGAGTTGTCATCTGACCCACTCTATCAACAAACCACTGTTCTCTCCTTGCTCGATCTAACCAAAAAATGCTATTGTATTTATGTGTATAGTTTCACCTCGAGTGGACCCTCACTCGAAACTGTTTGTTCTCTTGTGTCTTTTCCCCTTATTCTGACAGCCTCTTATAATATAGCCGCGACGTACCAGAAATCCGTACCAGAAATTGAATATTGACTATTAAAATTATATGTAAGTTTGTGTACAGTACTTTCGTGTTATTCCTGTATGTGCATAACATAATTTAATAATATAATACTTACCGTAGGGCGTTTGTGTACGAATTCAAGTCTAAATGTTTATTGTCACAATTCCCCGTTATCTGTACGGATACCACGGATGCGCTTGACGATAACTCTGTGCAGGCGGTACAAAGTATCGATGTACAAATTGTTTACGAGTGTCTCAATTAACTTTAACATTTCTACTCGTTTGATGTTTATTTTATCTATTGTTCATAGCTATATAAAATATGATTTAAAAACTAAAATAATAATATACAGTGGTAATTTTTATTGTATTGTAGCGATTTATATTTTTATGAATACGAACTTCTATTTAATAACAAAAATAATTATAAGCATAATTTTTATTTATTTATTTTTTCAAATAAATGGATGACTACACATTAAACGAAATTGATAATAACTTCAATGCAAATGAATATATATGTGAAACATCCACCGAATGCAATAATATTATGAAAACATCAAATCAACTAATAATAGTTCACTTAAACATACGTAGTATAAATAAAAATTTTGATGAGTTTCTGATATCGTTAAATACCTTAAACTCTCTTCCAGATTTTATCGTTTTCACTGAAGCACACATACACTCAAATAGTTACATTCCAAACATACCTAACTATATATATATATATATATTATAAGACAGACAAACTATGAAATAAATAAAAATAGCGGAATAGTGGTATACGTCAAATAGTGCTGGAAACTAACATTCAGCACCGTATTGCCGCAGCCTGGCTTAAATGGAGAGAAGTGACTGGAGTAATCTGTGACAAGCGAATGCCAGTGAAGATGAAAGGCCATGTATACAAGACAATGATCAGACCAGTGTTGACATATGGTAGTGAGACCTGGACCGTCACTCGAAGACAAGTTCAGTCAGTGCAAACAGCCGAGATGAAGATGCTTAGGTGGATGTGCGGCGTCACGAGAAGAGATAAAATACGTAATGAATATATAAGAGGTAGCCTGGGTGTACGCGATGTATCCGATAAGCTGATGGAGAATAGGCTGAGGTGGTTCGGGCATATCCTTAGAAAACCGCCAGAATATATAGGAAACACTGCACTGGACCATCGAGTGTCTGGCAAAAGATCCAGAGGGCGTCCCAAAAAACGATGGAAAGACCTGGTAGCTGAGAACATGCAGGAATGTGATGTCTCTGAGGACGATGCTCAGGATAGGGCGAAGTGGAGGAGCGCAGTGAGGAGAGCTGACCCCACCACCATGTGGGATACAAGCTAAGAGAGAGAGAGAGAGAGAGAGAGAGTGGTATACGTCAGATCAGAATTCTCCGACGTCTCTGTAAAGGAGATACCAATACGTAATGTTAATTGTTTACAAATTGATTTTAAATATAATAATACTCATTTTCAATTAATCGCATTATATCGAACACATAGTTCTAATATTAGAGCCTTTATCGAGGAATTAAAAAGAAATATTTATAACAAAAATGCTATAAACTGTGACATAAATATTGATATCAGCTCGAATAATGATAGTTTAAATAAAACTGAATATATAAATGCTTTAAATGAAATGAATTTTGTATCATATGTAAAAAAATTCACTAGAGAAATAAATGGACAATCTCCCTCATGTCTTGATCATATATGGAGTAATATAAAAATTCACTAGAGAAATAAATGGACAATCTCCCTCATGTCTTGATCATATATGGAGTAATATAAAAATTCACTAGAGAAATAAATGGACAATCTCCATCATGTCTTGATCATATATGGAGTAATATAAAAATTCACTAGAGAAATAAATGGACAATCTCCCTCATGTCTTGATCATATATGGAGTAATATAAAAATTCACTAGAGAAATAAATGGACAATCTCCCTCATGTCTTGATCATATATGGAGTAATATAAAAATTCACTAGAGAAATAAATGGACAATCTCCCTCATGTCTTGATCATATACCTATGGAGTAATATAAAAAAGCACAGAAAATATTAAATCAATTATTTGGAAAAATGATATAACAGATCACCACACAAACATTTTTGTTTATGAATCAAGCAAAAATACTCAAAGAAACACTGCCTAAATAAATAAATTAAACCTTTTAGAGCTACATAATAAATTACGTAATGAATCATGGTCCACAGTAACTACTAGACTGCTATAATCCTGATACATGTGCAACAATCTTTGAAGAAACATTAAACACACATATGATAACTTGTATAAGAAAAAAAACTATAAATCAATCATCCAACTTGAGACAAATAAAACCATGGATAACACAAGGATTAGTTATATCAATACGCAATAAAGAAAAACTCTATCGACTCACAAAAATAAATCCACTAAGTGCTATACACAAAATGCAATACAAAGTATTTCGAAATAAATTAACAAGAATCATCAAAATAACCAAGGAAAATTAGTATAAGGAAAGGATCAATCATGCTCCAAATAACAATAAAAGGCATGGAATGTTATTAATACATACATACATACATACATACCATCACGCCATGTCCCTTACGGGGTAAGCAGAGAGAATTGAGCGCCATACTTCTCTATTTTTGCACACATTTCTGGCTTCCTTTACATCCATGCATCGTCTCATACATGCTCGTCGATTGTTCAAACTTTTTATGTTTCCTGAAAAAAATAATGAAATAATAAAAAAATAAAAAAAAAACTTATAATAATAAAACTTTTTAATGAAATAATAGATAAGGATAAAACGTAAAAATCGCCAATAAATTTCATCAAAATGAATGGTATTACAGTAAACGCTAATGATGATCCTAAAAAATGTGCAAACATTTTCAATGCATTTTTTGTTAATGTTGGTAAAAATCTTACAAGAAATATAAATGAAAATTATACTCAAGATATAGATGACGACATTATTTCCGATGGCGGTCTAACAGTATTTGAACTTACCTCTGAACAGGCCGTAGAAAGTATTATTAACTCTCTAAAAAAAAGCGCAGCACCTGGATATGATTGTGTAACCACCGAGATTTTAACACAAAATTGCAAATTTTTACTAAAACCAATTACACACATAATAAATAGAAGTATTGAAACAGGAATATTTCAAAACAATTACAAAAAGTCCATTGTTGTGCCCATATTTAAGACAGGAGATACTAAAGAAACTACAAACTATCGGCCGATAACCTTGATATCAAGTATAGCTTAAATTTATGAAAAAGTAATAAAAAAACAAATTGTAAGTTATATTGAATCTAATAAATTATTAAATCCCGGACAATATGGTTTTCGGGAGAAACTAAGCACGCAAGATGCAATAGCAGAATTAACTAGAAATGTTGTCACGTTACGTTATAAATCCTGGTTAGGAATAAGATAAAATTAAATAATTTATATTTTTTGTAATAAACTAACACACTAAGCTATTTTGCGCACTAGCGATATTTATCATATTTGACAGCTTAAATAGTCGTGTCATTCCGAAAAAGCCCTTTTTTTTCCTTGATAAAATTGTGGGTTAACGAGACAAAGCCATTCATAAAATGGCGGGCGATGTAAAATTGTTGGATATATTGTAACGGGGAAATGGGAAAGTCTAAAGTCAGATTTCCCATTTTTTCCCGTACTATATCATATCATATAGTCTTGTTTTGTCCCATCCTACGTCGTTCCAAATCAGTTTGATTGAATTTGATTAATGTACCACGCTCTTTTCGTCCTGTATCGTAGGTACATGTTTTGTCTTGGTACCATTATTATATTGTTTCAACGTCCAGTATTTATCATGAGACGACTCATATTGATTTTGTATCAATTTTTATCGACGAGAATGTGACCATGGGATAAACTTACGGGAAGTTCTATTGAAGATGACTTGTGAGAAGAGGATTGTAAATTTGGATTTCAACTGAGGATTTATTTGAAGGATTTTATTGAGAGGGATTGATTTGTTTGATGTATTTTTCTTGCTGAATGAGGTGATCCAGGAGTTTATCAAAGAAATGTTATATTAACAGTAAACTCCGAGAAGAACAATTTCATGTTAATCTATCCAAGAAGGAAATGTTTAGGAGATTCGATGTGATATTGGATTTTGGATTATTCATATGACGATGCCATTCACTATGAAGAAACTCTACAATATTTGATGAACCACAATATGGATTTCAGAATATTAAAAACTCATTCACACTTCATTCATCTCTGAAGGGGTGAAATCTGATGCATAGAGGTCACCGTATGAAGAGAAAATGAATACGTCGTTGTCTCATCCTGGATTTCATTTATTTGTTGTATTTGAAAATAATAAATTATAACATTTAATGAGATTTAGAGTGAGAAAAACGTAGGTAGAATAATTTTATTTTGATTGTTTATCGGTGGATTTTCAAATTGTGAAAAACTTAATATCAATCTCGTTTTTATCCTTTGTTCGGTTCATTTATATTTCCAATATAAAGATGATACCGGCCCGCCTCGGCACCATGTCCGCGAGAGAGATCCACCGTCCTATTCGAGTAGGTTGTGGCAAAAATTTCTCCGCGGAACCTACCCCGACCGTCAGCGGAATTCTGGGGAAATTTATTTTAATTTTTTTTTATATGGCAATTTTTTTTTGACAATGATTTGAACTTTTTTCAAAAGAGTCTGACAGCTACCAACAGCTGATCAGCTGATTTTTTACTCGACGGCCGGACACTCTCCGGCACAAGAAAAAACCGACTTTATAACTGAAAGAACCCTTGGGATTCCGCCAGAGAATCCCAACAGGTTGAGATCTATCGGTCCTGACACAACAGAGGTGCAAACTGCCCCAAAACTGAACAAGGTACCTCCGCCACGCGGTAAATTTTTTGTAAATCTTTTGGCGCATTATTTTGTAACTGTAGAGGCCTCTTCAGACTGCAGCCGAAGGATAGAAGTAGCTTCTCAGGCCGTAGTGCGTCTCGTAACTTGCCATTTTTTTTATTTTAACACCTGACTATATCTTATTACTGACTCGAGGCGCCGACGGCCTGGGAAGTGTCTGCCCTAGCGCAAGCCAGGGCCCCCCTTTTGTAACCGTGTGGAGGGGAGGATTACCATAGCCTGTCGCGCCCTTGACCCAGAATTTCCTTTCTGCAATCGCTTCTCTGTTTTCTTTTTCTTTTGTTCTGGATCGAGGACCTATACCTGAGGACGTCACCCACCTGTAGCTACCTGCTGGTCTACGACGGGGTGATCTGCTGAGAGTCTCCCTCAGCAGACGGTCGAAGAGGAAAGGACCGCGTCCTTGGGGTGAGTGCCTTCAATTCTCTCTCGATCCAAGACCGAAGCTGGTCACATTACATAACTAGAACGCCCTGCGTCCAGAGGACTGACGGCCCTCTCTGCGACCGCAGAGAGAGAGCTGGTGTCAGATTGGCGCTCCAAAAGCGTGGGGCTAAATCAGACTAGTGTGTCTGATCGAATCACACACCCTGAGATCGATCTCTCTCAAGCCGGCAAAGAATCATAATTATCAATTGTATGGAAATTATATTATAATAATTGACCTTATATGTAACTTAGATAAGTGAACTTGTCAAGCTTTCTTCAAATTATACCTATTGATGACTGTACAATAATACATGGTTGCAAATAGTGAAATGAAATGAAATTTTTTACTTCCATTGTTTGCACAACATATATATATAACAATAACAAAAGAAAATAACTATATTTTGAAAAAGACTTATATGCATAATGTACCATTGTGCCTTTTTGGAAATTTACTGCCTCACTAGACAAGTCTGTTCTGAGGCAGTACAGTAATAACATAGTATATATCCTAGTTTTGAACTGAGAGTATAAATAGAGAGAAGAAATAAAACGAGAATTGTGTTTTGAAAGTTTTTATTTCTATTATAAGACAATACATGACATAGTTTCATGACTTCTGAATTTTATCATATAAAATAACACTGTTTTTAAATTGTTAGAAAAGAAAAAAAAGGTCATATTAAAACATTATTATCATCAAACAATCCCCATTTTTCAAAATGCCCTTTGTGTAGTGGAGCACATTTTCTATATAAGTGTGCTCAATTTATGGAAATGTCTCCGTATCAACGCAAAGAAAAAATACAAAGTCTTAATCGTTGTACTAATTGTTTCAAACAACATGCCTATAAAAACTGTAATTCAAAATATACATGTCGAACATGTAATAAACGCCATCATACTTTATTACATTTTGAGTTTACGCCCTCTAATGATTCGACGCATCAAGGCACCAGCGCGGGCATCAGTGCGCCGGCTACGGCCCTGAACGCTAGAGCCGCTGACCATTGTATGTACTCGTCTCGACTCTATTCAGTTCTATTAGGAACGGCGCAAATCTAAATAAAAAATAATAATAATATTTTTGAATGTATACGCGTTGTTATCGACAGCGGTTCACAAGTTTCTGCGATTACATTGGAATGTGTACGACGTTTAAAATTAAAAATTAAAAATGTTTAGAAAATTCAATAATAAATAATTGTTTAGGTATTACAACCTGTTTTATTAAACCGAAAAATAAAACAGGACCAATGCTCAAATGCACCGCTATTGTGATAAAAGAAATTACGTCACATCTTCCTGCATGTAACCTTTCTTCGAAGATAATATCACAATTTCAAAATTTATATTTAGCCGATGAGTTTTATCACAAACCAGGTCCAATCGATATGTTATTAGGCGCTGATATGTACCTAGATATAATAGATAATAATAATCACGAAATTGTTCGTGGCACCCCTGGTGCAATCAATAGTATATTTGGTTACATAATAACGGGACGAATTGAAATGAAGATTGGGTGTATTTTAACTCAAATAACTTGATTGATAGAGTCAATAATCCACCAAAAACAACTCTTCTAGAATTTTTCCAACTACCTACATATGTCAAACTGATAGTTTTGCGAAGACTCTTCTTTACTCTGAAGTGCCTTCATACTTTGTGTGGAAAAGCACCAAGTTCGTAAGAAGAAAGCAGGAGATGAATGTTGAGTGTTGGCCTGGAGTAAAGAAAGATAAAGGGTTTATACTAAACAATGACAATAACAATAGGTACCATAGACTCACCATGATACTATAAACTATATCGACATAAATGAAAACCTCGTAAAAATTCATTTGAATAAATTAGACGCCAACAAAGGACCTGGCAGCGACAATATTCCCGGCATATTCATCAAAAAATGTGCTGACAACCTCTATATTCCTCTTACTGTTATTTACCGAAATTCTATACATAATGGTTGTTTTCCTTCCTTATGGAAACAAAGTTATATCACACCAATATACAAAAACGGGGCTAAAAATAATATCGAAAATTATCGCCCCATCTCAAAACTGCCCCTATTCGGAAAATTACTTGAAAAAATTGTATACGAACAACTCCTTAAATTATTCAAAAACATCTTTATCCCAGAGCAACATGGTTTTCTTCCTAACAAATCTATTACCACTAATCTAACACTCTTCACCGAATACATTCTCAAGCAAATGGATAACAGAACGCAAGTCGACGCAATATATACCGACTTTTCTAAAGCTTTTGACCGCGTTAACCACTTCATACTTTTGAAAAAAGTCAAAAATTATGGAATTCACGGTAACTTATTGAGATGGGTTATATCCTACATCCGTTTCCGTACACAAACTGTCGTACTTAATGGCTTTAAATCAAATACCAAAAACATTTCCTCGGGGGTCGTACAAAGTTCACATCTGGGACCATTACTCTTCAACATCTTCATCAACGATATTAAATTATCTATCAATTTCTCCAATTTTATAATTTAAACCGATGATATGAAACTGTATTATTCCTGTATTCCAATAAAATCCTGGGAAGACTGTAGAAATCTCCAAAAAGACCTTTTATCAATATTTGAATACTGTAAATTAAATAAATTATAATTAAATGCATCCAAATGTCATTCCATTACCTTTTCAAGAAATAAAACCCAAGTAATTCATGAATACTCAATCGACAATACTATTATTGAGAAAAAAACGGTTATTAAGGACCTTGGTGTATATGTGGACAGTAAACTCTCTTTCGAGAAACACTACGATCACATAACCGGCAAAGCTTACCGAATGCTAGGCTTCTTATTTAGAAACACTAAGCAATTCCGAGAGCGCAAAACGTATATAACACTATTCTATGCTCTCGTTCGTAGTCATCTTGAATCATCGTCAAGCATTTGGAACCCATTTTACCATATACATAAAAATAGGATTGAAAGAATCCAAAAGTTATTTATAAAACAGCTAAACTACCGTTTTGGTATTTCAAATGTAAACGACTACTACACCAGCCTACAAACTTATAATATTATGAGTCTCGAAAACAGAAGAACTCTAACCGATGCTCTATTCCTTTACAAAATAATAAATAATATGCTTAACTGCCCTGAACTAACAAGACTAATTAACTATAGAGTCCCTGCAAGACCCACAAGACAGACTGAACTTTTTAAAATTTCTACCTTCAAAACAAACTCCTTCAAAAATTCATTTATAAACCGAAGTTGCCATGCTTATAACCTCCACTTTAGCTCAATCGACCCTTTCATGTTAAATAAAACAAATTTTAAACAACAAATCATAGCAATTCTTCAAAATTCCCCTCCGGCTCCTTAATTTCAATACAATATACAAAACTCTCTTCTCACACATTACACACACACACACACACACACACACACACACACACACACACACACACACACACACACACACACACACACACACACACACACACACACACACACACACACACACACACACACACACACACACACACACACACACACACACACACACACACACACACACACACACACACACACACACACACACACACACACACACACACACACACACACACACACACACACACACACACACACACACACACACACACACACACACACACACACACACACACACACACACACACACACACACACACACACACACACACACACACACACACACACACACACACACACACACACACACACACACACACACACACACACACACACACACACACACACACACACACACACACACACACACACACACACACACACACACACACACACACACACACACACACACACACACACACACACACACACACACACACACACACACACACACACACACACACACACACACACACACACACACACACACACACACACACACACACACACACACACACACACACACACACACACACACACACACACACACACACACACACACACACACACACACACACACACACACACACACACACACACACACACACACACACACACACACACACACACACACACACACACACACACACACACACACACACACACACACACACACACACACACACACACACACACACACACACACACACACACACACACACACACACACACACACACACACACACACACACACACACACACACACACACACACACACACACACACACACACACACACACACACACACACACACACACACACACACACACACACACACACACACACACACACACACACACACACACACACACACACACACACACACACACACACACACACACACACACACACACACACACACACACACACACACACACACACACACACACACACACACACACACACACACACACACACACACACACACACACACACACACACACACACACACACACACACACACACACACACACACACACACACACACACACACACACACACACACACACACACACACACACACACACACACACACACACACACACACACACACACACACACACACACACACACACACACACACACACACACACACACACACACACACACACACACACACACACACACACACACACACACACACACACACACACACACACACACACACACACACACACACACACACACACACACACACACACACACACACACACACACACACACACACACACACACACACACACACACACACACACACACACACACACACACACACACACACACACACACACACACACACACACACACACACACACACACACACACACACACACACACACACACACACACACACACACACACACACACACACACACACACACACACACACACACACACACACACACACACACACACACACACACACACACACACACACACACACACACACACACACACACACACACACACACACACACACACACACACACACACACACACACACACACACACACACACACACACACACACACACACACACACACACACACACACACACACACACACACACACACACACACACACACACACACACACACACACACACACACACACACACACACACACACACACACACACACACACACACACACACACCCTTATACACACACACACACCCTTATACACACACACACACCCTTATACACACACACACACACCCTTATACACACACGCACACGTTGCTCTAACTTTTATTTATTTTTCTTCTGTATAAATATATTTTTTTTGTATTTATTTGAAGCCACTCGTTGCTGGGGATAGGTCACCCGCACTACCGAATTAGCTAATTTCAAATAACACGAATTTGACTGGGGCCATAAAACTATACCTATATATAGTATTCACCTGCGTATAGCCGCGTGAATATTCTTTGGATATTCCACATTTATTTATTTATGTACACGTAGGTGGGTACTGTGTGTGTACTGCGTGGAATCTGCAGTAACGAGATGGTTTCAATTAACTTAGTTAAAAACTTTGTTATTACTCTTAACCAGTGTATAATATAATAATTATATAATGTTCGTCTATAATTGGCTTCATTTAAATGTAAAATGTTTATCTGTACTTTTTTTATATAGCTGTTGACAAACTGTTATATAAAATAAAAAATAAAAAAATAAATAAAATACTATTCACCCTAATAATACGGAATGTTATCACCTTCGCGGTCCAACGTCCTCCGATTTAAAAACTGTGAATGGGATTCTCCACTCTACATACCAGGCAGCATGTCAGGCGCTCGGCTTACTAGAGGATGACAAACATTGGGACACAACCTTAGAGGAGGCGGCTTTATGTGATTTTCCTTTGAAGTTGCGGGATCTCTTTTCTGTGATGTTAGTATTTTGCCAACTTTCGAATCCCTTGGCTCTTTGGGAAAAGTATAAAAATTATTTAGCAGAGGACACAACACGGCAGATAGCCAGAGAGATAGACGATAACATGCAGCAAAATATATTGATGGACGTCGTATACAACAAGTGCCTTTTAATGATCGAAGAAGTAGTATTATCTTTGGGGGGATACAGGTTATCACACTACAGTTTACCTCAACCGTCACAATCTGAAAGGGATTTGAATAATCGCGAATATACAAGAGAGACCAATTACGACAGCAATTCTTTAGCACAAGAAGTGTTGGCTTATGAAACTTCTTTGAATGATGAACAGCTCGCTATTTATAATCAGGTAATGTACAAGTATCGTTTCAGGATCTGGACAAATGTTCTTTTTAGATGCTCCCGGAGGTACTGGAAAAACCTTTCTTATAAACTTGCTCTTAGCAAAAGTCAGAAGTGAAAGTGGGGTAGCTTTAGCGGTTGCGTCTTCTGGAATCGCTGCAACGTTTGTTAATAGGAGGTAAAACAGCTCACTCTGCCTTTAAGCTTCCTTTGAATCTAATACACGTAGAATCTCCCATGTGCAATATTTCAAAACAAAGCAATATGGCGCAAGTTCTTAGGGATTGCAAACTCATTGTTTGGGACGAAAGCACTATGGCACATTAAGGAGGTTTCGAAGCTCTAAGCAGAACCCTCAAAGACATTAAGGGAAATGATCGTGTAATGGGGGGTATCACCGTACTTCTTGCCGAGGATTTTCGACAGACTTTGCCTGTAGTACCTAGGGGGACGCGAGCTCATGAGGTGAAGGCTTGCATTAAGTCATCATATTTATGGGCAGTTATAAAAAAAATATCACTCAAGAAGAACATGAGGGTCTATTTGTGAGGTGATTTATTTGCAGATCAGTTTTCTGAATTGCTTCTGAAAATTGGAAATGGAGAGTTTCCTGTAACTGAATGTAAAATTTCTATCCCCTCCGGACTATGTACAATAGTTAATTCTTTGGAGGAGCTCACATCAAAAATATATCCCGAGATTGAAAAATTAACTGAAAAATCTGCGGAATGGTTGTGTGAACGTGCCATATTAACTACTCCCAAAAATAATATAGTTAACTCAATAAATAAATTCCTTATTGATTCGTTTGAAGGGGTCCATATGGAATACAAATCTATCGATTCAGTTGTTCAGAGTGAAGATAAAGTACATTACCCAGTTGAGTTTTTGAACACGTTGAATCCTACTGGTCTTCCCGAACACAGACTTTTTCTCAAAGTAGGAGCACTTGTTTTATTACTGAGGAATCCTAATCCACCTAAGCTCTGTAATGGGACAAGATTGCGAGTGAAAGTTCTCCATAGAAATATGATTGAAGCTACGGTGTTAATAGGATCTGGTAAGGGAGAGTCGGTGTTCATACCAAGGATACCATAAAACCTCTCCGAATATCCATTTGATTTTAAAAGACTGCAATTCCCCTAGAAAGTTTGTTTTGCTTTGACCATAAACAAGTCCCAAGGACAAACATTGAAAGTAGCAGGGATCGACCTGAGGGAAGACTGTTTCGCATGGACAATTTTATGTAGCCTGTTCAAGAGTAAGCTCGCCAAACTCTCTGGTAATATTGGCACCTGAAAGAAAAACGGCTAACGTTGTTAACAAAGAAGTCCTGTTATAATTTGTTATTTTCTTCTTAGCTATTTCTCCACTGCTTGATGTAGGCCTCCATCAACTTTTTCCACAATTCTCTATCCTGGGCGTCACTTTACCATTTATTTTCCGCTACTGTAACCATATCTAATTATCAGTACCTAATATTTAAAATGCTTTGTAAAATTGAAAAAAAAAATAAAATAAAAATATCGAATCGAATATAATTCGCACTTATTAACGAAACCTTTCTCCGTTAATTTACTCACGATTCATCAAGAGTTACCTTCTATAACAAATTATGAGAATGCTGGTGCATAATGAAAGTAGGTGTCTTGCTTTCAGTCAGATTAGATAAAAAAATCCAAATTTCACGTGAGACAAGCCACCGACAACCGAAAACCTCGATTCAGACAACGAAATTCGATGTAAAATAGAGATGGCGCGTAAAGCATTTAATCTGAGCCTCAGAGGTGAAAATTATTCTCTCGTCATCGAAGGAAAGATCGAGGGAACGCATGGTGTGGGCAAATAAATTATTATAAAAATAATCATTATAATATTTTTTATAAGTGATCATACAAAATATTAAAATTAAAAATTCTAACGAAATACGTTTGATGGCACTAAAAATTAATAACAGGTCGGAATTAAACACATGCTAATTGGTTGGATGGTTGGGTAGGGTGTGGGTGGAACTCGAGTTGCAGCCACCTCCACGTGGTGAGGTGGTGGTTCAAAATGTTTATTTACATCAAATCACTTTATGGAGGCGGCGCCAAACACAAACACAATATCTACAATCCGTCAAGTGCATTTCATAAAACGTTTGTTTGGTGTCATATTAAAAAAATATATACTTACATAAATAAATATTTTGCAACTTATGTGTTTCTTAATCATAATCATATTACGTGTTGTTTTAGGTGTAAAATTAATGAGATTTATAATTGCTTTTATTAAATTTATTACTGCACGTCGCGTATTACTTTATGAAATTTATTAATATGTATCGACATTCAAATAAGTAAAGCAAGCGAAGCTGCGGGTATTCAGCTAGTTTTATTTTAAACACGGCTCAGAGCTGTGAAGACTATTGCAGTAATCTTTCTTTTGATGTTTCTCCGAGCTCAACCCAAATACTGATCACCAGTTATTGTATAGTATCTGTTCATATATGTATATTTGTTGATAATTTTTTTATCAGAGGTACTAAACATATTGCAGGGGAGCTCAACCCAAATACTGATCACCAGTTATTGTATAATATCTGTTCAACTTACAATTTATATTTGTTGACACTCTTTATCAGAAGCACTAAACATATTGCAGGGGAGCTCAACCCAAATGTTGATTACCAATTATTGTTGATATTTGTTCAACTTTCAATTTGTATTTGTTGACACTCTTTATCAGAAGTACTAAACATATTGCAGGGGAGCTCAACCCAAATGTTGATTACCAATTATTATAATTATTTGTTCTACTTTCAATTTGTATTTGTTGACACTCTTTTATCAGAGGTACTAAACATATTGCAGGGGAGCTCAACCCAAATGTGGATTACCAATTATTGTTAATATTTGTCCAACTTTCAATTTAGAATTTCTTACTTCAGTGGTGTCTTCCAACACTTCAGTGGTGCCAAACCTTTGCCATCGTAATTATGTTTTCTTATTTCTCTTCGCGTGTACTCTCCCCATTCTTCTTCTTCTAGCTCCATGTACGCGGCATCGACGTCGACCGGAGTGCCGCAGTTGCCCTTAAGTACATCACTCTCCGAGTTGGTATGTAAATTTTAAATAAAACATATCCACCACTGACGATGGCACACCTGGTCCTCGCCGACGTCGTTTGATTAATCTCTGTTAAATAAAGCGGACCTTCCCGTCTGGAAGAATCCACACGCTTGAAAATCAATTCATTTTGAAAGAAGAATCATATTTGACATTCCATTATAAGAACAAAATTTCATATTCTCCTATGATAATGTATTCCTTCAACATCTACCTGGTACAGAAAGTATATTCTTGTCTAACATTGGCCCAGCATGTGTGTGTTTGATTTGCAACCAGACCCATCATATATTAACCCTGCCGATATTGAGAGCAAACTGCCTCTCCACTGAGCACCGGACGAGTCCTGTCTTATCATTGGAAAAGGACAAGGTAATAGTTAATAAAGTAACTGCTTCCTATCTAAATATAAATTGTAAATGTTTGTCCCTCTTGAAACTAAGACAAACGCTAACATAAACCCTCTCATCACCTTACAAGTTGTTTAACTCGGGTCGTCAACATAAATTGAATATTTTTCACCAAAAAAGTAAGTATTACTCATATTTTAACGATGTTTTAGATCTGTCTTGTAACATTATAATGAAATAATTACTTATTTTCTTGATTTTCAGTGCCACAAAGTAAATTGGGAAGAAAAATAGAGAAAGTATGCCACGAAACACTTGAAGAAGCTGTTAAGGAAGTATTGATTGTGAGTTCCACAAGAAAAGCTGCAGAAAAATTTCAAATAAATAGCTGCACAATTTTTCACTATGTGAAAAAAATAAATGTAATCCTGTTAAAAGATATTGAAATAGCACCACCTAATTTTGCAGTGAGAAAGGTGTTTACCGCCGAGGAGGAAATTTCACTCTTTAATTATATCAAAAAAGCTGCATACCTGCACCTCGGACTTAATGCATTACGTGTAAGAACACTCGCCTACAAATTTGCGATAGTGAATAATAAAAAGATTCCACCTTCAAGGGAAACCAATCAAATTGCAGGCACAGAATGGCTTGTTGGATTCAGGAAAAGATTTCCTAACTTAACACTACGAAAGCCATAAGCGACCAGCATAGCCAGAGCGACAAGCTTTAACAAACATAACGTGGAAATGTTTTTTAAAAGAAGTGATGGAGTGATATAATTTTAAGCCGTAAAACATCTATAATTTAGACGAAACTGGAAATTCTACTGTCTATAAGCCGGACAAAGTTTTGGCCGAAAGAAATAAGGCAACTTGGTAAATTGACTTCAGCTGAACGTGGCGAAAACGTCACAATGATTGCATGTGTAAATTCTGTTACACCCATGCTCATTTTCCCAGAGTGTATTTTAAGAACAACATGATTAAAGGAGTTCCTCCGGGAACTATTGGAGGAGCTAATCGTTCAGAATGGTCAACAGAATTTCTATTTCAACAATACTTAGAACATTTTATATTTCATGTTAAACCATCTCAAGAAAAACCAATACTTTTAATAATGGACAATCACGAATCCCATATTTCCATAGAAATTATTGACATTGCAAGAGATAATGGTATCATTATTTCAACCTGTTGGAATCTACACCAACAATGAAATATATTGTCTATGGTCATAGATAAATGTATTGACCTGTATCTGTCTGCCTTTTCCATGTACTTGCTAACATTCTATGCAATCAGTCTAAAAATAAATGTTCAACTAGATACACGCGTGTTTTAATTTATTAACACAAAAAGTCCGCTCCATCAGTGACCTGGAATATATAAATATTAAAAGAAACTCGAAGTTCTTCACAACCCTTCATCCACATACGTTACATCGTATGCAACCTCTAGACCGAACTATTTTTGGCCCGTTCAAGAAATTTTATGCTAAACCATCGGAGCAATTCATGATTACCAATAAAAATTACAGATGTTGCTGAACTAATAGGTAACGCCTATGTTTTGGCATTTAACTCAAGCAACATTATAAAAGGATTCAAAGTTACTAGTATATGTCCTTACAATGACTTAATTTTTAGCGATGAAGACTTTCTGTCTTCTTTTATAACTGATCGCTCTGTCTCTTTTACCAGCTAAACCTAGATCGGAAGGCACTCATTCTACGGAGTCACCAGCACTATTAAATCTAATCACGATTACGAAAATATCATGCGTACAGAACTGTTTGTAAACGTTACAGATAATCCTGATGGTGACACCTGCACTGGACCGAAACGATTCTAAAAATCAATCAGACACCGCAAAAGAACGATTCTAAAAATATGTCCACAATTTTGCCAGACATTGTTATTCCATTTCCTAAGGCAATTGAGAGGAAAGGTACACGAGGAAGAAAGAAAGGTAACACCAGAATCCTCACTGATAAACCAGAGAAGCAAGAAATTCTTGCAAACAAAAAACTAAAAGAAAACATCGGTCAGAAAAAAATCACCCTACCTAAACTTAAAATTCAGAACGAAAGTAACCCCTTGCACCCCCTTTGGGGCACATTGCACCCCCTTTGGGGCACATTTGGACGAAATGAATTGTTCATCTAAAATGCCTACCAAGCTCTTATAACATTTAATTTTGGTTAATAAATTATGTTAAGTTAACCTTAGTTGGCCTTCATGTCAACTAAAAAGTTTTTGAAAATCAAGTGGGAAAATTTTATAAAAAGCAAAATGTATTTTTTGTCCAAATCTGCCTCCCCCTCCCCTTACTGCTACAAGAGTTACACAAAAATCTGTATAGACAATATTTTTACTGACATACTTGTACTTCAGACCAGACAATTAGATATTGGTGGTTAATCTGAAATTTCTATGATTGTATTGAAATATCTCCAATAACAATTGCTGTAATCGTTTGCCAAGTCAATTGTCATCCAATAGAACACATTTTGATTATTCTGAACATGCTATTGTATTGTCTATGGCAAAAGCAAATGTAACTAGTTGCATGTAACACATGAGATCCAATTTTCGATGGCGATAGTATGCATAATTGAAGAATACAATATAAAACATGGTATATATGTCAGGATATACATACAGAAAATGTTTGATGGAGATGGTGAAATTTTAACTGTGTTTTGGGTATGCCTGCGCTGGGACTGGTCTTTCGATTGACCCGAAAACTTGTTTCTCCAAAAGGGAGCAAATCCCTCTCCTCCTCCTTTTCCCCTCCCTGACCCTTCCATATATCCTAAACCCTCTTGCAATGCTATATGTAGGTTCAATAGTTTTTTGTTTTTAATTAACTCAAACATTTTATTCATAATACTAAATATGAACTTTGTAATTGACGCTATGAATAATTGTAATTTTAAACTATTTTAATACAACTTAAAGCAGTTCTTAATTATCGACGAATTTTTTATTTGGCAGAAATCCATTATAAGCAGTTCATTCAAATAAAAAAAATAAAAAAATGGATAGGATAGTATGGAGGTCAGTCTTTTTTTCCTACCCAGAATATGAAAACAACATGATGTATGCCGACCGCCGTGGCACAGTTGGTAAGCCGTTCGGTTTCTGTGCGGGCGTCTTGGGTTCGATTCCCAGCAGATGAGAAATTTATTTAAATTCATTTCTCACGCAAATATTGCTTCTCTGGGCTGGAAACACTGGTTAGTTGGAAGAAATTGCCATACGGCAATAAGCTCGCCACTTGCGCAGGATGCAAGGAAGTGTTCATTATTATTATTATTATATTAATGTTTGTAGATTAAGTAGGTATCAAACTATTGAGTGAATAATTGTGTAGTGTTTACTGCCTTACAAACAATTCAAACTTTTGAACTTTCAGTTCCCGATAAAGAAATTCCTTCTTATAATGATTTTGTTTCATTCATACATGACCAAGTAAAAATTTTAGAACGTTCTGGATGTAATAGTGTCGCAAATAAGCCACACGCTCCAAAATCACCTCGTTCAACCCACAAGTCTTTCGTTGTCAGTGAACATAAAATACTAAAAACAAAATCAGACAAAAATTGTATTTTTTGTGAACAAACTGAACACCAAATTAATAATTGCCTTAAGCTTAAAGGCTTGAGCTCACCACAGGCTCGATTTGAATTTATAAAATCGAAACATGGTGTCTAAGTGTTACGCATACGGTAGCAAACTGTAAGACATCGTTTGCTTGCAAATTATGCAAGAAGCGACATCATACGAGTTTGCATTTTAACAGAGATGATAATATCAGACCGCTACCTTCTTCAGCGTTACCATATACTAATAATGCGTGCAATTGCAATGCGCAGCATGCATCGAACGGAAAAGCCTCGGTAAGTGCTGAGGTGAAACCAAGCTCAGCGGTTTTGCTTGCAACCGCGCTTTATGTTTATGCAATAGATAAAAATATAAATAAAAAAAATAATTCGATTCCTTATCGACAATGGGTCTATAGGTATGTATATCGGGTACCTATAGTGGGAAGATATGAAAACAGCTGAGTTCGTTTACATACCATACCATACCATCACGCCATTTCCCTATTTGGGGTAGGCAGAGAGAACCGAACGCCAGACTCCTCTCTCTTGACATACATTCCTCGCTTCATTCACGTCCATACATCGTCTCATACACGCTCTTCTATTATTCTTACTTCTAACATCTCCATCTTTCAAAATCCCATTTATGTGATCGTGCCAACTCTTTCTTGGCCGACCTCTACTTTTCATTCCTCTTTTATCAGCCTTGTATACTTTTTTTGTCAGACGGTCATCACTCATTCTTTCTATGTGGCCGAACCACCTTAGGGCATTTATTTTCATCTTACTTACGATATTTCTTTCAATCATACATTCTCGTCTAATATCCTCATTTCTTATTCTATCATACATCGTTTTACCACACATTCGTCTTAGTGACCTCATTTCAACCGCGTTAATTCTACTTTCATGCGTCTTCTGCCATGTCCATGTCTCACTAGCATACATTAGAGTCGGTTCATGATGTTTATTAATGTGACTGGCCCGAGAGAATGCTGGATGAGAACTGAATAAGGTTTTGATTGGTGGGGGTATATATAGGCTACTTCGTATACCCCCACAGGAGTCCCCCCTGAATAATATACTTGGGGATTCACATACTTAAATACTACACATAGGATAACACAAGAAATGTAATAAACACTAATGTTCGTATTTTCGGCGAGTGCGGCCCTGGTGAGTAGGTATGATGAAATCTACATAAGTCCTGGTCTGGTTTCGTTATCTTGAAGTAGTGCATAGTTTGATATCTCATATTACATATTGTTTAATAATCACACGGTGCTCCGGAATGTCTGATGTCAGCGAAAATGAAACTTCTCTGTAGCAAGAAATCGTATCAACCTTATCTTGCAACGGGGTGGTACCATTACTAAAGATTAGGTATCGAGAAATTTCCTTCGAGCTGCTTATCCTGTCGATGAGGCGAAGTGAACGGTTTCGGTTTGTCGTGTCGATGAGACAAGGATGAGCGGTTTCGGCTTGTCATGTCGACGAGACACGGATGAGCTGCTTGGGCTTGTCTTGGTGGCGATGAAACAAGAGCGAGCGGCTTGGGCTTGTCATGGTGGCGATGAGACGAAAGCGAGCAGCTTCGGCGTGTCGTGACGTTGAGACAGAGGCAAACAGCTTTGGGTTGTCGTGGTCAAGCGGATCTAGCTTGACGAGATGCAGAAAAGTTCGCAGGCGGGAGTTGCTGGTAACGTGGTAGACGTCACGATGGGGCAGTAGTCACTTCTCTTGGATGGCTTCTCTGGGAGGTCGATGCTGGCAGAAATCATTGAAGGCATGTTGTTGCATTTCGCGGTTTTGACGTTCTCGTGGGCGTTAGCAGTTATGAGTTCTCACGTCAAAACAAAGTAGGTGTCAGCAGTCTTGAATTTTCACAGCGGTGTTATCGCTTGATGTTTATTTTTGCAAGCTTGCACTGTGATGAACGTGTAGGACGGATTCGTTATCTAGTCCACGGTTCACGAAGGCTCACATTACAAAATTTATAAACATCAACACTGTTCCCACTATAGGTATATATCACGTCGGGTTCATCAGTTATAGGTATGTGTATGTATCGGGTACCTTTAGTGGGAAGATATGAAAACAGCTGAGTTCGGTTACATGATGTTTATTAATGCGACTGGCCCGAGAGAATGTTAAATGAGAACTGAATAAGGTTTTGATTGGTGGGGGTATATATTATAGGCTACTTCGTATACCCCCACAGGTCACAAAATAATTTAATTACGGTTGATTGTTGCAAGGCGCTGAATCTGACTATAATTCCTTTGAGTAACTCTATCGTCAAAGGGATAGGTTCAGCGTCTCGTCTTATTATAGGATATGTATATAGACATTGAGTCACGCTTATACTCCTGTAATAAATACAATATTTTTTATTTTATTTTTATTTTATTTATTGAAAGTACACAAACAATGACTGAACAAGTAAAATGGTGATATACAATATAAAAAAAATAGTCACGCCCAGCATCAATTAAATGTATACATTATTACCTTATAAATTATAGTAGTGTAAGAAAAAAACAATGAATATTAAGTAAGACAAAAGTTAAAACTACAATATATGTTACCTTGTGTGTGTGTAACGGTGTTTGTGTGAGGGTGTGTGAGTATGTGTGGGTGTGTGTATGTATGTGCGTGAATTCTTATGCGACACACCCAATTCATCAGAGAGAAAATATACACGCGCTTGTCGTAGACTGCATCACAGATCAGTTGCCTACTCATTATATAGCCAAGGGTGATATGGGCTACTTAGAGGGATTACCACTCGCTGATTTGACGTGGAATATTCCTGGAAATGTAGATGTCGTTTAAGGCGCACAACTCTTCCCATATATTTATTTAGGAAACAAGGTAGAAACAGGAAGTAGGGCACCTCCCGTTTTATTAACCGCGTTAGGCTATGTCCTAACGGGTGATTATTATAATAATAGTCCCGATACGAGTACTTCGTTATCAGCACTTGCAATAAATGATTTAGTGTAAAAAGTTCCACAGTTAGATAAAATACTTAACATACAAAATTTGAGCCCAGAGGAGACAGAGTGTGAAGATCTCTTTACTGTATCTTTAGTCACTTGCGTTGACGAAGAGAGATATTCTGGTGCCTTGCCTCTCTGTTAAGACACTAATAATATAGATAATTCTCGTACTGCTACCCAAAGCCTTTTTATGGCCTTGGAGCGAAGATCTAAACAACCATCTAATTTACAAGATAGTTATAATAATAGTGCGAAAATAAATTCAATGTTGTCATTAAATGACGTCCTTCATCTTAGTTCTAATTTTCAGGCCGATTTATTTTTACGTTTGCTTGAATTTCGTCTTTTTCCCGTCACTAAGACAGCGGATATAAAACAAATGTGTTTAGAGACTGAAAATTCAAGTAAGCATCGTAAATATATGAGGATGTTTCGTTTTGCGAACAATGATCTCATATGGACCTTTAAATTTAATCGAGTACCCTTCAGACTTAATGCTAGTTCATTCTTGGCGATAAAGACTTTACGCCAATTGGCTCATGATATGAGATCACATTTCCCAGATTTTGCCAATGTGGCAGAGTCCAAACTGTACATGGACGACCTGGTCTATAATATTAAAGATGAGCCCAGAGTCGTACACTCTTTCAGAGAACTATTCTCACTATTCATGACCAGCGCGTTTGATTTGATAAAACTGCCTAATAATTCTCAAGTTGTACTTTCAGACTCTCATTTAAGTGTAGTAAATTTATATGCTTATTCTGACAATGCCTCTAAGGTTTTATTTATTTATTTATTTAGTTTTGGGTATCTTGTGGGAACCAGTTGATGACTGCTTCTCCTTTACAACATCTTATATTTGGGAGAAGTGTATAAAGCGGAATATACTCTCCATAGTCTCCCGCTTATTTGATGTCCTCAGTTTGGTGGCCCCCATTATTATATATGCTAAATTTCTCATTAAGAAAAATCTATGTTACATTGATTGGGATGATACGCCGTCTGAGAGTTTTATTAAAAAAATCTCGATTCTCACACAGAAATTTCCCTTGATCTCAAATATGAAAATCCCGCGTCATGTAGGTGTTCCCATGGACAGCTCTGTTCTCGTTGTCGTTTTGTATAATGTAAGTGTGAATAACTATGACATGTATTTTCTACACACCACTGATCATACGGGAAATATTACAGTGAGACATTTGTGTGTGAAGTTAAATGTCACTCCCACCAAGTTGACGACGCTCGTTCGTTTGGAGCTATGTGTCTCAGTTTTGATTACTAAATTAATACGGACGGTTCAAGATACATACCGAGCGTGTCTTCCTATTGCAGGGAAATACGCGTTTTCGAATTCTACAATCGGGCTTTCGTGGATATATTTGTCACCGCATAGATCAGTTTTTGTCAATCCGCTGTCATACATTTGTAACCTAAGTTTGTCTACAGGTATATTTCCCAGTAAACTTAAAATTGCAGCAGTTACCCCAATATTCAAATCAGGAGACCCAAGTATTGCTTCAAACTACAGACCAATATCTCTATTGAGTATATTCTCAAAAATAATTGAAAAAGTTGTCAAAACAAGACTCAACAAATATCTAAATAAATTGAATATAATATCTAAACAGCAGTTCGGTTTTCGCGACAAGTTAAGTACAGAAGATGCCATACTCAACCGAACAGAATACGTTGTGAAGAATTTGGACAAAGGTAATCGATGCATTGGAATTTTTCTAGACTAAGCCAAAGCTTTTGACACCGTCTCACATGAACTGTTACTACGAAAGCTAGAAACAATAGGTATCAGAGGGATTACACATAAATGGTTTGAAGACTACTTGAAAAATAGACAACAATTTGTTATAGTAGAGGGAAAGCAGAGTAATTGTGCATTGCCTTATAAAAGGGAGCACAACATATCTGTGTATACCCACACACCAGTCTCGTCTCACCTAAAAAGGCACTATATTCAGAATGGGTGGTGAACCTCATTGCTGAACTATGTGAGATGTTAGAGTTGCCTGTTGTATTTTCGATTACCCGGCTCTTACGGGACACTCGAAAACAATAATAGAAAAGAGTGGAAGCACTATTCTAAGCCGGTGCCTCACAGCTGAGTGTAAAAAAGGATTGTTAAAAAAATAGAGATGGAATAAAAATAAAACAACCAAGTAAAAACTAAGAAAAGTGTTTTATTACAAATGAAGTGATGATTTTTCACAAACATTTTTTATTTGTGAAGTGTTTTATACATTAACTATCAGTTTAATCTAGTTCGATTGTTTAATTTTAAAACGATTACTATGGAACCTATTCCGGATTCAATTTTTAACTCGAAAGTGGAATTAATAAATCATTTAAAAATGCGTGGTTTACCATCAGCAAACAAATTAAAGGATCTAAGATTACAAGCAAGATTATATAATAGTACAATTAGTAATGTCAAAAAGTTGTTGAAACAATCAGCTATAGATGAAGATGATGGCATTGTTAACAATAATAGTGCGGTGAACGATTATCCATGTCAAGTCTCAGATTTTACCAATTATTTGAATTTATCTGAAATTCCGAATAGTAAAAATAAAGTAGTATCAGAAAATATGCAAAGTGATTTGCCAAAGTCAAATATAGATCACGAACCCCCTCATTTTATACGTGATGTAAAGGTGTCTGGTTTAAATGACTTAAAGTTGCGTTATGATGGTACTTCTGATGTCCGTGAGTTTTTGGATGAGCTTAATATTTATAGACAAGCACGTTTAATTCCAGAAAAACAACTATTTAGAGCTTTTGCTGACCTTTTGTCAGGTATCGCTAGTGTATGGTACCGCTCTAACCATACGTATTATAACAATTGGGAAGAATTGAAAAGAGGTTTTATAGATAGATTCGAGGATCACTGTTCAGATTTCGACAAACAGCAGAACCTCATTTTAAGGGTTCAGCTTCCTAATGAAAAAGTTTCCGAATTCCTCACATATATCGAATATTTGGCCGGAATGTTAGATTATCCCTGGCCCGAACAGCGTCTTTTTCACCTTGTCTCGAGAAATATCAGACCTGAATTTGAACCTTTAATTAGTGATGAGCAAATGCAAGACCAAGACCAAGACCGGGGTGGTCTTGGTCTTGGTCTTGGTCTTGCACCTGCGGTCTTGGTCTTGGTCTTGCGTTTACAAGTATAGTCTTGGTCTTGGTCTTGGTCTTGCATACATAGTCTTGGTCTTGGTCTTGCAGCAAGAGTCTTGCAAGTCTTGCACTTTTACGAGTAGGTAAAGTAGGTACATATTCGAGTTTTTTTTAATAAAACCTAAATTTTCGTTGAAGTAAACGTGTGATATAATTTTAGGTATCAAATTATTACCATTTTTGGAAAAAAAATCACCGAACTATGAAATATCGTTTACATGTCGTCTTTAAATTTCTGTATTTTTATAACTTTTCATATATTGTTATTATAGTAGGTAATAAAAATATAAAATGAAATACAAATATGTTGAAGAATTTAAGATTCATAGAGTCAATGTATAAGCTGAAGTGAATCAAAACTAAAATCATTGTCTGAATAAGTGTCTGAATATAATAAATCTTTCAAAGATGATTCTTATGAAAATATCATGAAACAAAATATTTTTCTAGTCATGAACTTTGATGTCAATTATATAAGTCCTCTCTTTAAAACTATAATATACAAATAAATACAAGGAAACTAACAGACATTCTTAGAGGGCTTCAACTTCAGAGATCCAACTGTCGATGGCGATATTATGTTTAGTTAAAGAATACGCACAGAAATAGAAACCCCTAAATCCAAATAATTGAATATTATAAGATATTTTGTACTCTATACAAAACATGTAAGTATGTATGTCAAGATAGGGTAGTATGGAGAGGTCAGTCCTCCCTTCCTACCCAAAATATGAAAACAGTTTGATGGTATGTATTTATGTTTGAAGATTAAGTATCAAACTATTTAGTCACCTTAGATAATAATATTATATTTCATTACCTTAGATATTGTGTATAGGTCACTGCCACACAATTTGTATGAAATGTCATTACTAAACTATTTTATTACAAAAATTGGTAAATTTTGAGATGCCTTACAAATTGTATGAAAGATGTCGTCACTAAATTCAATTTTTATAAAAATTGGTAAAAGTTTGTCTTAGTAAATAATGTTTGAGAAACTCTGGAACTTTTACACATGAAAATTAAATTTGAGATTTTGTATAAAATTTGGCTATATTTAGGTATACCAATTTTCAGCTTTCAAGCTTTTATGGTTATTGAAATAGGTATATGGAAAAATAAATTTAAAATTCAAAAGTTTATAAAAAGCATTGTAGGCCTATAACTTTATATATATTCTGAAATTTTAGGCTCTGCATTTAGCGGAACAAAAAAGTTTAAGAGGGGGGGGGGACAGACACACTAAATGTTCTACTCCAAATTCTTAATAAATCCATATTATCTTTTTTTCATAAAAAATGAATATGTCCTTGTTAAACAAGTACCTACATAATATGTTATATGTATATTATACATCTTCCTACTTTCCCTAAAATAAGCATAAATGCTTATGTTATATATGGACGAAATCGGTCGAGGCAGGATTCGAACTCGCAACCACTGGATTACTAGCTCAGCGCGCTAACCGCTCTGCCATAGACCCATCTAATAATCTATTTAAGTATAGAACATGTATGCTGAGTAGCCTCTAAGTTGACGTTTTTTGACTCCAAAGTTGAAAAAACATGAAAAATATAGACCTAGCATACAAATCTCACGTATCATCGCTTGATAATTTGTCGATATGTGAAATAAATTCTCTTAAATAAATCGATAGTTTTTGGAAAATAAAATATCTTAAAATATTTATTATTATGTATTGTGTTTTTAGTTTTGTAGGTATTCTTCAATTATACATACTATCGCTATCGACAGTTGGATCTCATGTGTTACATGCAACTAGTAAAATAATGAACATACCTACCTTGCTTGAATGATAGATATGTATGTAGGTACAATATCGTGTCAAAACTCACTCAAAAACATGTACCTACACAGGATGTTAAAATATGAATTGTTCCAGATTCAAAATGTCTTAATTTCGTTTCAATCATGCAAAAATGTACTTTTACGATAGTAACATAAATGTTATGTTTGTCTAACGTCGGCGTAACAATAGAAGACTAATCCTTACTTTGACTTCCCGCTATTACAGAGTCATGCCAAGTGCCGTGTTTTTTTTTAATAATTGATTTTATTTTATTACCTTGTATGGTAAATTGAATTCATCATTTTTTATTGTTAAATTAAAATAATGTGCATGGCATCAATATTTTGTTTTATTATACATTTAAAAAAAACATAGACTATCTTATATAACAAAAATCTATGTGATTTACGAAAAAAAATATTTATTACATTTATTTATGGTAAATCCTTTTTTTATATAAAAACCAAAAGACATATTAATTAAATGAAAGTTAGATCAGAGAAATCAATAACATGATAACTTTACACAAATACAAAATTTAGGTGGGTATTCATAATAATAAGAAAAACTAAAACACTTAAAAAATATATACATGCACAATGCACACATACATACCCATATATACATACGTCATAATATTCCAACTGTCGACACGTTCAAGATAATTTATTTCTTGTCAGTATTAGGAGATTTTTATGCCAGGTCTATATTTCTCATGGTTTTTGTCAACTTTGAAGCCAAAAAACACCAACTTAGAGGTTTAGTGTGTCAGTGTAGGTATGTGTGTGTCCCTTATCCAACTGTCGATTTGTTCAGGAGAACTTTGTTCTCTTAACATATCGACAATGTTTCAAGCCAGAATACGCGAGAATTGTATGAAGAGGTCTACTTTTTTCACGGCATTTCCAACTTTGAGATCAAAAAACACCAACTTAGAGGCTTCGCAGCATATATGTTCCATACACGGATTTACTCAGAATTCGGAGTAGAACATTTCGTGTGTCTGTGTGTCTGTGTGTGTGTCTGTGTGTGTGTGTGTCCCCTTATAACTTTTGATCCGCACAATTAACAGAGCCCAAAATTTCAGAATATATAAACAGTTATAGGCCTACAAAACTTTTGTACTCAGAATTTTGAATTTTTGTTTCAGTCAGGGGTTATCAACTTTTGAATTTTTACTTTATTTTTCCATATATCTCAGAAACCATAAAAGCTAGAACGCTGAAAATTGGTATAAACACAGAAAAATACAAAATCTCAAATCTATTTTTTCAAAAAAATTCCAGGGTTTCTCAAATGTTTTTTATTAAGAAAAATATTTTTTTTATGATAAATTTATGAGTTTAACTGCCTATATTTCCAAATATTTTAAAAATATCGAAAAAAACCGAAACACCCCAACTAGATAATTTAATTTTCTATAAAAAATATACAAGATGTATTAGCACATCTCAAACTTTTTTTAACAATTTTTATAAAAATTGAATTTAGTGACGACATTTCTTCATGCAATTTGTATGGCAATCGCCTACACACAATATCTAAGAAAACTTAATTATTTGTAATACTGTTTTCACATTCTGGGTAGGATCAAAGCACTGACCTCCATACTATCCTATCTTGACATACATACCTAGGTACACGTGTTGTATAGAAAACCAAATATCTTAAAATATTAAATAATTTGTATTTATGGGTTTATAGTTTGGTACTTATTCTTCAACTATACATACTATCGATATCGACAGTTGGATCTCATGTGTTACATGCAACTAGTTTTATTTGTATTGTGTATAACTTGTAATTGTAAATGGTCTTCGGCAGTATTATTCGTATTAAAATTCAATAGTTGTAATATTATGCTCCATAGGTATGGTTTTTTCAAAGTTGAAAAAACAATGAAAAATATAGATCTGGCATACAAATCTCGCACATCTTGGATTGAAACTTTGTCGGTCTGTTAATAGAAATAAATTCTCTGGAACAAATCGACATTAGGAAAACATTAAAGAAAATAATTATTTGAATTTACTTTATGCACAACGTACACTACACGTGAAACGCCTCTGAGTACGTTTGTTTATTTAGCGGCATCGGCCATCACAAAATAATAATATTTTTTTGAAGAATAATATTTTACACCGCAAGAATAATATTTTGACCTTTGAGAATCTAATGATAAAGGTTATTTTTGCATCACGTAAACGTAATATGAGACAATTTGAATCTGAGATATTGACATCCTGTCTATAGATACACGCGCACGTGTTCATGGTATAAATATATTTGTATTTTAAACACTGATTTTAAACCGATATCTAAATTTCATTCTTAAAGAAGTACTAATTAAATTTTGGTATTTACACCTATTTATTAATATGAATACTTACATTTAACAATGACAAAATTATTTAAATTATAAATTATTTTTATAGGTACCGTTTTTATAAAATGATGTCATAAAATTATTCCGTTTTAATAAAATGATGTCATGCCGACCGCAGTGGCACAGTTGGTAAGCTGTTTTGGTTCTGTGCGGGCGTTCTGGGTTCGATTCCCAGCAGAGGAGAAATTTATTTAAATTCATTTCTCACGCAAATATTGCTTCTCTGGGCTGGAAACACTGGTTAGTTGGAAGAAATTGCCATACAACAATAAACTCGCCACTTGCGCAGGGTGCAAGGAAGTGTTTATTATTTATTTATTTATTTATAAAATTCGATCTTTGTATGTTATTTTTAACCATATTAAAAGTCATTTATTGTCGTTCCAATGCAATTTCTATGAGTTATATGTCAACATATTGAAAAACTGCAAGACCGCAAGAGTCTTGCATTTAAGTCTTGCAAGACTCTTGGTCTTGCAAGCATGGTCTTGGTCTTGGTCTTGGTCTTGCGTCCCTGGTCTTGGTCTTGGTCTTGCAGTGAAGTATGTGGTCTTGGTCTTGGTCTTGCAAAAAACGCAAGACCAAGACCAAGACTGCAAGACTGCAAGACTTGCAAGACTTTTGCTCATCACTACCTTTAATAATGTCTAATCAAGGAAAAACAATAAAGGAACTGATAAAAATTGCCAGGATTTATGAAGGGAATAGTTTTAGGTATACAAATTTAAATTTTTTGTTAATAACGTCATGAAAAATAATAACCATTCACATCCCATAGTATCGACAATCACAGAAAAAAATGATATTATTTGTCAAAAATGTAATAGTGCGGGTCATCATTTTTCTAAATTTCAAAAGGTTAAGGGTTTTATTTGTTTTGTTTGTAAAAAAGCGAATATTTTAACTCGAGATTGTTGCAGGAAAAATAGTAAGAATAAACTGGTGTCTAATAATAATTTTGTAACGTCAAGCGTTCCAATTAATGTAGCGTCGTCATCAAAAAACGAATTATCGCTGGGGGTCCATCCCAGCGTATAAGTTATGAGGATCCGATTGCTTGGAAGGAGTATTTACAGTTTGTTAAATTATTTATGACCAGTTTAAAGGTCGCTCCAATTATTTGTTGTAAAAATAAGGATATTAGGCCTTACTTAATTTTTAAAATACATAACATAATTTCAAATGGTCTATTAGATTCTGGTGCTATGGTGAGTTTTATGAGTTTAAATTTTTTTAATTCTTTACCTCGTCATATTTTAAATATAAAAAATGTTAATACGTTTATATCATTAGCAAACCAGGGTAATCAGTCAGTTTCACAAATGGTCGTTCTCCCTATAAGCGTAGATAATATAACGAAAAATGTTGATTTTTTGATAGTTAATAATTAAAATCCAGATATAATCTTGGGGGTGGACTGTTTGTATAAATTCGATTTATGTCCTGAATTATTAAAAAATGTTCGTATACTAAAAGATTCTGAAGTGTTGAACTGTATTGGTGCTTTATCTGTGCCCTCTGATTTATCCTTCAAAGAAAAAGAAGAATTGAATAACATCATTATTCAATTCGAAGAAATTTCTTTCGAAAAAAAAGGACTGGGGAGAACCAACATTGTCCAACATAAGATTATCACTACAGGTGATCCTATAAAGCAACGATATTATCCTCTATCACCGTCGCGATTGTCCCAATTAGAGAATGAATTGAATGATATGTTGTCGCTTGGCGTAGTTCAGCCTTCGAAATCACCTTGGAGTAACCCCGTCATAATGATTCCAAAACCAGACGGCTCCTCTCGATTTTGTTTGGATAGTAGGAAGCTTAATTCAGTCACTGTAAGAGATTCTTATCCTCTTCCTCATATTCAGTCCATTTTACAGAACTTAAATGGGGCTACCTACATTTCCAGTCTAGATTTGAGCAAAGCTTATTGGCAGATCAGGTTAGATGATTCCTCGCGCGAAAAGACGGCATTTGTCGTACCTGGTCGTGGATTATTTGAATTTACGGTTTTACCCTTTGGTTTAAAAAATTCAGGAGCCGAAATGCAGAGAGCGATGGAACAAATTTTTGGTCCTGAATTTGATAAGTCTGTATTTATTTATGTAGACGATCTTATTGTCTTGTCCCCCGATTTTGAGTCCCATATAAAAATATTAAAACAAGTTTTAAATAAATTAAAAGAGGCAAATTTCACAATAAATTTAAAAAAATGCGAATTTTGTAGGAAAGAGTTGAAATATTTGGGTTATATTGTCGATTCACATGGGCTTCGAACAAACCCTCAAAAGATTGAATCTGTAATAAATTTTCCCACTCCGAAATGTGCGAAAGATATCCGAAAGTTCATTGGGGTGTGTTCATACTATCGTCGCTTTATTAAACAATTTTCTGATTTGTCAGTGCCTCTTACTCGTTTAACGAGTGTGAGAAAAGGGATTAGTAATTTTAAATGGAGTGATGAAGCGAATAAAGCTTTTAATTCATTAAAAGTGGCATTGACCACGGCCCCTTTATTAAGAAACCCTGATTTCTCTTTTCCTTTTGAATTGCATACTGACGCCAGCTCAGTGGGAATCGGCGCTGTTTTGTCTCAAGTAATAGACGGGAATGAGCACGTCATTGTTTATTACTCAAGATCATTACATAAAAATGAAATTAATTTCGCAATAACTGAACGTGAATTATTGGCTGCTTTAGAAGCTATTCGTCATTTTCGTCCGTACTTGGACGGTTCACAATTCAAATTAATCACTGATCATTCTAGCTTGAAATGGCTTATTACATTGAAGAATCCGACTGGTCGTCTTGCCAGATGGGCTACGGAACTTTCACAGTTCTCTTTTGAAGTAATTCATAGACGTGGCGCTCTGAACGTTGTCCCCGATGCATTATCCCGCGTCGAGGTGGCGACTTATACCATTGACGTCATAGAAGATCATTGGTATATGAGAGTGTATAATGGTTGTAAAAATAAATCACAGGAATTTCTGAATTATATGATAAAGGACGAAAAACTTTTTCGCTATACTAAGATTGATTCACCATTGTTAAAAGAGTTTGAATGGAAATTAGTAGTGCCAAAAAAGGATCGATTAGATATAATTAAATCTCATCATGACTCGGTCGAATCTGCTCACTTAGGTATTTTTAAGACGTTCAAAAAAATTAAATTATTGGCCTCGTATGTTTTTAGAAGTGAGGGAATATATCAATGGTTGTGAATCTTGTAAAATGTTTAAATTTACCATATTTTTTTTTTTTTTAACATGTCTACGTAGGGGACGCCAGCTATTAGGATTTGGGTCCATTTTACTCTTCCGAAGAAGCGCACTACGTAGCGTTGGGAGGGGTTTGCAATCTAGAAAAGAGTTTATTAATTCGGATTTTAAAAAGACCCGGGTTGTACGAAGGTGGAAACACAGAATTCGGAAGATCGTTCCACAGTCGGGCTGCTGTGTTGATAAAGGAGTTCGAGAAGCGACTTGTTCGTATATGTTGAAGGTCCACTGTGAATGGATGCTGCGATTGAGTGAAGCGAGTGACTCTGTTGCGAGTGGGTGGAGGAGGGACCAAAGATGCAAGTTCTTCTGAGCAATTCCCGTGGTAGTATCTATAGAATAAACTTAAAATACCGACTCTGCGTCTGTGTTCTAGTGATTGCAATCCATCAGTCAGTGATGGATCATCAATCAGACGTATAGTACGCCTTTGGACAGCGTCGAGGGTATTCAGTAGGTATTGGGGGGCGCCACTCCAGAGGTGACTGCCATATTCAATAATTGGGCGTATTTGCGCTTTGTAGAGTATACAGATCTGGGTCTTAGTAAAATATCTGCGCGCTCTATATAGTACGCTCAATTTTTTGGAGGCGAGTTTCACCTTAGCTTCGATGGAGCCCTTGTAGTGTAATTGGTAATATGGGGTTCCAGCCATTATTTTAGCCGATAATGGAGTTCAATTCACTGCCAATAAATTCAAGGATTTAATTAAAAAATATGACATCCCATATTTATATTATACGTCTCTTTATACGCCCCAAGCCAACATCGTCGAAAGGTACCATAGAAGAGCCATCACGGCGCTTGCAGCAATGGTTCATGATAGACAACGAGATTGGTGTAGTCACATTATCCCAATTTGCTCAGCGATGAATTCATCAATTGATATGTCTACTGGTTATACTCCATACTTTATCTTTTTTGGAAGGGAATTCATAATAAAAGGTAATCATCACAATAGATATGATACTGGGCCTTCCTCATTTGATGAAGTGACAATTGAGCTCCCAAATGATTATATTGACAAACTTTCTTATTTAAATGATATTTTCATAAAAGTTCAAGATAATTTGTTTGAAGCGTCTAAAAGAGTGGCTAGTGAATATAACAAGGGTCGGATTGAAAAAGAATATAACGTTGGTGATTATGTTTATAGGAAAAATTTTCCTTTGTCCAAAAGTGTTGATTATTTTACTAGTAAATTGGCTCCTCGTTATGTAAAGAATAAAATAATTGGAAAAATTTCACCTTTAGTTTATACACTTGCTGATATGTCAAATAAAAAAGTTGGGAATTTTCATATCAAGGATATTGTTAAACAGGGTTGATAATGGGATGACAGTAATTGATTGTTTACGTCCATTGAACTAATTTCGAATTTTGTCTGTATGCTTTTCTAGGATCCCGCTGTATATGGATCTAACAGTGTCCAAGTTTGTCGTTTCCTGTCATCAATGTAAAGTATTAATGAACGACTATTAATATGTTCATATATTTTTATTTTTTTTTATCAAATAAAATGTTTTATAATTACAAAGACTGGGGAAATGCATAGTGAACCTCAACAAGAGTTAATATCAATTATTTCTTTTAGAGTCAAATCCGTATTAAGCTTATTGTTTTACATTTTTTTAATCATCTAATTATTATTGAAATGATAATAATTGATATATACTCAAATATAGAGACGAAGTTGGAATATTTATTGTAGGAGAACCGGGAAATCAAGGCACCTACAGGGCTTACGACCTGTCATCGGCTGGTTTACGTGATCACTTTATGCGCTTGCGCAACGTTCACCAATTAGGCCTTTTAATGAGATCCCTATCAATTCAATTTTGAAAGTTCTATATATTGTATTACTGAAATTCTTTTCGCTTGAAAATAAGGAATTTTTACTACAGCCATCTATGGGTGAAATTATGAACAACAATCTTATTATTTTTATTTATTTTTGTTGGAACGCCATCTATTGAGAGAATTGGTTTTTTGTAAATAATGAAAGCTACAATTCTTATATCTGAGGTGACAATGCATTTTTCGCATAGAAGTCACCCCTGAATTGCGCCAGACTTATAAGGTCATTTTTGTCTTATTTACCTACTTGTACCAATGTGTAAGTAATCGAATATTTTTATTATTGCATATGCGCAAACATTGGATTTTTTTCCCTGTCGGGAGTCAAAGATATTTTTTAACAGATTTTTAATTATCTCAATAGATACGAAGTTGGAATATTTATTGATTTTTTTCCCTGTCGGGAGTCAAAGATATTATATGCGAAAAATGCATTGTCACCTCAGATATAAGAATTGTAGCTTTCATTATTTACAAAAAACCAATTCTCTCAATAGATGGCGTTCCAACAAAAATAAATAAAAATAATAAGATTGTTGTTCATAATTTCACCCATAGATGGCTGTAGTAAAAATTCCTTATTTTCAAGCGAAAAGAATTTCAGTAATACAATATATAGAACTTTCAAAATTGAATTGATAGGGATCTCATTAAAAGGCATAATTGGTGAACGTTGCGCAAGCGCATAAAGTGATCACGTAAACCAGCCGATGACAGGTCGTAAGCCCTGTAGGTGCCTTGATTTCCCGGTTCTCCTACAATAAATATTCCAACTTCGTCTCTATTGAGATAATTAAAAATCTGTTAAAAAATATCTTTGACTCCCGACAGGGAAAAAAATCCAATGTTTGCGCATATGCAATAATAAAAATATTCGATTACTTACACATTGGTACAAGTAGGTAAATAAGACAAAAATGACCTTATAAGTCTGGCGCAATTCAGGGGTGACTTCTATGCGAAAAATGCATTGTCACCTCAGATATAAGAATTGTAGCTTTCATTATTTACAAAAAACCAATTCTCTCAATAGATGGCGTTCCAACAAAAATAAATAAAAATAATAAGATTGTTGTTCATAATTTCACCCATAGATGGCTGTAGTAAAAATTCCTTATTTTCAAGCGAAAAGAATTTCAGTAATACAATATATAGAACTTTCAAAATTGAATTGATAGGGATCTCATTAAAAGGCATAATTGGTGAACGTTGCGCAAGCGCATAAAGTGATCACGTAAACCAGCCGATGACAGGTCGTAAGCCCTGTAGGTGCCTTGATTTCCCGGTTCTCCTACAATAAATATTCCAACTTCGTCTCTATTGAGATAATTAAAAATCTGTTAAAAAATATCTTTGACTCCCGACAGGGAAAAAAATCCAATGTTTGCGCATATGCAATAATAAAAATATTCAAATATAGAGAGTTAATGGAGGAAAAATTATTTTGTATTGAGATTTTTTTTTTGAAAATTCTCTATCAGGAAGAATGATGATTGTCAGAGTGGGGGTGTAATATTTATTGTATATACATTTTGTTTTAAATATTTTATTATTTTATTTGGTGTAGGTTATTTTGATTTAATGTATTAATACAGGCAACGACATGGCATACAAGATTTATCTGACACCATTATTGGTTTTGCATAAAGAAAGGTGGTTTTTTTTAAAATGGATAAATGAATATTTTGCATTTTTTTTTATATTTTTATATATGAGATGGTTATATTAAAATCACAATATAGAAATATTTAATTTTATTCGTAAATGCTGTTGGATATCTGTCATCAGATTTTTTTTTGTTTTTAGAGTAATAATGTAAAACGCACATTACATTATTAAAGCTGCCTGTATCGTGTTGTGATTGTGCGATTACAACATTGTGCAGCGCTTGAACAAAACAAATAAAGGGTATGATGATGGAGATCAAATAGTGGGGACAGATTCTGAGGCTCTGTGATCATATCTGTTTTGGTATGAAACAAATTTAGAATCCTTTTTAAATTTCTATATACTAAAAGTTTATGGAAATCAATTTTAAACAGTCAAATGAATAGGGATTAAATTACAGTATTCAGTTTGATATTTTATTGTGATGGGTTACATCGTTGTGTGGTTAAAAGAAATACAAATTTCTTTAATCATTAAGTAATAGACATCAAATTACAGGAAACATGAGAAGGGTTTAAAATTAATTTTTAAAATGGATAATTTTAATATTAATTTGTAGTAATCTGTGTGAAAACATAAAATATGTAGGTTCCAGAATTTATTTGTTCAAATAGTTTTAATTAAGAAGGGATCTTGTATGTGATGTCACTGCTAATTAATAATTTATTTATTTATTTTCTTTTATATACAAGATATGAAGGTGTGATTGTTTGGTCTTGAACTGAATTTCATTCTATGGAATCTCATAGATGTGATAATTGACATTTTGTCATAATTTATTCAATGTTTTAAAATTTATTTTGAAGATTTGGGGTTTTTAATTTTTTATAATTGATGTTAGGAATAGTATTAAATAATGTTTAACCATTTTTTGTATTAAATGTTATATTTTTTTTTAGGAATTATATAATATTTATATTAAGACTTTCCATTCCACATGATAGCTCCTGCATTTTTCCGGCTTATAATTGGATTTTGCATTTTGTATCTCGCCTGAGGGCATCCGATGAGCCAAGAAGTCTTTGTATTTCGCTTGAGGACATCTGATTTCCCAAGATATCATTTTTTTATATCTCGCTTGAAAGTACTTTGCGACTTGAGAGATTATTCTTTATGCTATAGCCTTTTCGGTCGTTTTAGCTAAAAAAAAATGAAAATGAGCGATATATGAGAGTATTTTTGGACAAATTTTCTACTAATAATTAAAAATTTGTTAGGGGAAAAGTTGTAAATCTAAAAATTGTAGTCTTCTTGTGAGCCTTCAATTATTTTTGGGATCTAGGGTGTAAGTTTCACTTGTTATAAAGTGATACTTGTAAAGATGATGTAATAAAAGATCATAAAGTAACTCTAAATGAGTCGTTTTAATTTTATTTTATCATATAATTGGGTGTTATTTTGTTTCATTAATTGGGATCATTTTTTTTTTTGTTTTTGATAAGAGTTTTCTTTTCTTACAAACAAAACTCTGTTATGTAAAATTGTACTTAAGTATTTTAAAGTTAAATTTTTTTGAGATATTTGTATTTAGGAATTGGGGATACATATTAGAAGGTTATGTTCTGAAGGTATAATATTTTATATTTATAAACAGTATTCGTTTTACAGGTCAATATTTTTTAATCTGTTAACATGATTTTGTATGTTTCAGGTTATATTTTTTGAATGGTAGATAAGTATATCGTTGTGTTTTACCATGTCTATTGTGTAACTGTTTCAGGATGATGATTTATGATGCAAATGATTTCCTTTTTCTTTTCATATCCTTCGGTTTGATTTATGATCTCTGGGTCGGTTTCATAATTTGCAATTTTCAGTTTTTTTTAAAAAAAAAAATTCTATTAAATTTTTTTTTATGTGGGGTTGCGGGTATGTTATGTTATAGAAAATTATGTATAGGGAAAAATTAATAATTGGGAATTTATAGTTTTTTTTGTGCGAACACACTAAATTGATTTTTGTCAAGTGGCAATATTTTTTATGATTAGCAAAGCTTATGTCAAATTCTTTCCTTTTGCCTACATCTATCGAAGCGGTTCGGCCAGCGTAGGAAAAATGTCGGCTGATATAACTTAAAGTTACTGAATTTGGGGTAAGTTTGTTTTATGTGTTCGTATGTCAAGATATTTTTGCAAGTGATCATTTTTCAAACCAATAATCCTGTTTTCTTTTCTATAATATAGATGCTGATATAAATGTCAGTCATCCCAAATTCAATCCTACCCTGATTTTGCGCACCCATTCTGATGAACATAATTTTTATTTAATTCTACAAATGGATTACTCGAATGTTATTCCATTTATTTTGCCATTGGAAATATATTTTTTTGGATATTATTTTGCAATTACCATGCCTGCATATACACGACGATGAAATGTACGACATTTAATTCTGCCTAACCTAAAATTTTATAACTGACGACAAAGGAGTCACATATAGGAAATTGTCGGAGACAATTTCTTCACTTGGATTTTTTTACTTGGACACAAACAAATTTCTTCACATGGATTTTTATTGTAACATTGAGGGATCAAGATACAAATAGTCACGAGAATTTATAAATTTAAATACATCTTCTACAACCGGATTCATTTGAAGATATTGGTCATCGAGGGAATCTCCTTATTCATGCTGCGAGTCGATATTGTTTAAAATGTTTACTCCATAGCTGTATGATGAGTTATACCTTTATGATTTATTGTCTGAATATATGAATGTGAATCCATTATGTTTGAACCTAATATAGATTGAAATCATGATTTTGAGTATGATATGAAAGAGATTTTGATTGGTTTGATTTCGATGTAAATTCATGTTATATATAAGTTTCAATCTTTAACATTATTTTTATAACAAATATTTAAAAATTTCACTTTTATATTCAATTTTCATTTTCCTCTTATAGGAAATAGTTGGTACTATCCAAACAAAGTTTGATATTTTAGAGCCATGTATTATAATTTACTTATACAATAAAAATGTAAATATCTCAGAGTGCGTTATCTCTCTATCTTCCTAATGCAGTGCATCATTATTTCTCATATTCAGTTGATGTTTTTATTTAATTTAATATAATTGTTTGAATTCATTTTGTCTTCATATATGTTCACGATTAAAAACATGACCCTGAGAGTAAAATTTTCATGAGTCTCATTGCCTCTATCGCTGACTGTTGGTGGAAGGAAGTGTTGGAGCATGTGTTGTGACTTGAATAAGTAAGTTGAACCATTTATTCGGGCCACAATCACATTAAAAACTGTTACAATATCACACACCTTCTCAATGTACTTGGACCACATATCTTCACTTACATAAACATCCTTGTATACGAACTACATAACCTAACTTTTATATCGATTTGTTATGTAATATTGCTTATAATTATTCTATCTAGTGAAATTACTAATTATTTATTTATAAATGTATATATCTGCAGATTATAACCTCGCATGTAGGTACTTGATCCAAGTGTTCTCACTTATATACAATATCAGTTTTTTCTATTTGTTTCTGATGGAGAAATAAAATGCTGGCCACACTGAGTATTGTGGCAACACTCAATCCAACTATGACAATTTAATAGATTTCTGGAGAAAAAGGTATTGCACAAGCAATAAAAGAAGAAACATATACAGAAGACAAAAAAACACGCAAAATTTGAAAAATGATGCACGTGCTAAGTCAACAATTGTTCAAGAATTATCCGACAAATACATTGAATACGTAAAAAAGGCAAATACTGCATACGAAATGATAAAAGCATTGGAAAATGTATTTGAAAGAAAAGGTGTATTTAGTAAGCTATATCTGAGAAAACAACTGATCATGATGAAGTGCGGGAATAATGAAAACTTAAACGAACGCTTCTTAAAGTATGATCAGATAATAAATAAACTGCAAAATATAAACGAAAACTCGATTGAAGGAAATGACAAAATATGTCATCTTTTATTAACTATACCTGAAAAATACGACAACATAGTGTCAATAATAGAACAATGAGCAATGACAGAGAGCTGACTTAAGAGTTTGTAAAAACATGTTTGCTAGGTGCGAAACTAAAACAAAATAAAACTTCAGGAGAGACAAGCTTTATCACAAGACAAATACCGGTAAAGAAAAAAGAAAAAATCCACTTAAAGAAAAAAGTTTTTGACGCTTGTGTACTCCCTGTGCTCACTTACGGCTTTCAAACATCCGCATTTACCAAGAAAATGATGGAAAAGCTAAAAGTGACACAAAGAGCGATGGAAAGAAGAATGTTGAATATCTCGCTAAGGGACCACAAAACTAATGAATGGATTAGGAAGAACACAGAAATAGCGGATGTGGCCAAAAGAATAGCGGAGTTAAAGTGGAGTTGGGCGGGTCATGTATCTCGGATGTCAGATGGACGATGGACAAAAATTGTGATGGACTGGAGGCCAAGAACGGGAAGCAGAAGCGTGGGAAGGCCCCAGACCAGATGGTCCGATGACATCAAAAAAGTGGCAAGTCCTGAATGGCGAAGAATGGCACAGGATAGAGACCAGTGGAAGTCCAAGCGGGAGGCCTTTGTCCAATACTGGACTCAAGAAGAGGCTGAGTAAGTAAGTAAGTAAGTAAATACCAGTATGTAACTGCAAAAAGAGGGGGCACAAGAAGGAAGGATGCTGGTTTAACCCAGAGAAGAGAGAAAAACAACACCACTACAAGAAAGGACACCTCGTAAAAAACAAGAGACAATCCTCAAATGTAGCGATTAATAATGAGGATTTTTTACTCCTTTGCCAGAATTCAAAACACAAATCTTTATGTACAAAAAGTACCATTGAATGGGTCATTGACTCAGGATGCACGGAACATCTCATAAAAAATGAATATACAAAATACAATAAGTGTGAATTGGAAAGAACATTTGAATCAACTTGTGAAAAGAATAAGAGAACTGATTTATATATTTGTACGATTACGTAATATACTGAAAGTAAAAATGATAAAGACAGTATACTACGCTCTTGTACAATTGGAATTATTGGTTGGGGTGGAACATACAAGACTAACTTACAATCGCTAAAAATAACACAATAGTTAATCATTAAAGTCATACTCAAAAAACCTAGAATTTTTCCTTCAAAGCAATTATTTGATATATTCAAAGTACCTGATTTAGACAACTTATACAAAAATATTGCTTTATAACAAATACATAAAAATACCTTTGGAAAACGGGCTGAAAATCTAGTCAGTACACAGAGACGGCATCTCATAGGAAATATGATGATCCGAAATGTAACAAGACCCACGCCCAACATCACTATAAATACCTGGGTATACATACATACAATATTTTAATAAACTAGTTGCATGTAACACATGAGATCCAACTGTCGATAGCGATAGTATGTATAGTTGAAGAATAAAAATCAAACCCATAAAACCAAATTATTGAAAATTTTAACACATGTTGATATGGTAGGTACACATGTTTAACGTGTTGGTTGGCATATAAAAAAAATTTTAGCTCCAAAAGAAGCACCACAAAAAATACTATAAAAAACCTCGTGACAGTGATGAAGTAACATCAAGTGTTTTTTGTTATTGAATAATACAACATTTCTCTTATTAATTTCATACATAAATTCTAGGTACATGTACAAATTTCTTACTGGGTTCCGCGTCTGACCTACCAGTACTATCTTACAAAATTTCTGGTGCTGTTTAAGACGATCGCGATCAATACCATTGATAACATACAAATATCATACAAATATCACATATTTTACAAGTATACATCTATCGAAAATTTGGATATTATTTTATAATCAACAACAACTGAAATATAAATCACTTAAAGATATTTATAATATTGCTATTCTTCAATAGAGGACCATATTTATATATTTAATTTGGACTTAATTTGACTCTGATTTCGATATTATTTCAAATTTAATTAAAAAAATGGATTGCTACATTTGTAACATCGCTGTGAGCCCGAAGAAAAGGATTAAATGTAGTAGATGTTACCATCCCTTTCATTATAATAATGTGGGCACATCCCAAGAGAATTTTAAAAAAATGAGTAAAATATATAGATAGCTGGAAGTGTAAAATCTGCCAATCGAAGGATCCAAGAAATCAATCACCGAATCCAATTGCTACAAGCCATTCAAGTACATCTACGTCAATATTAAATATGTCTCTTCCACCTGAAGCAGCAGGAGATGTTTCTCTTGACATGAAAAAAATATTGATGATATTGAACACATCTATTGAAACACTAAAGAAGGATATTATGTCGGAATTCGGGAAGATGCTTTCACAAAGATTTTCTTATTATGAACAAGAAATAAAAGAAAGGCTCGACGACTTCGAAAAGACAATTGAATATAGTAATAATATTGTTGAGGATCTGAAAAATAAAACTGAAAATTTGGAGGAGAAAGTCATCAAAATGGATTCATTAGAATTTGAAATTACTGAACTCAAAAATGTTGTGGGAAAAATGGAAAAAGAGTAACTACAGAATGAACAACGCCAACTCTCAAACAACATCGAAATACACGGTTTATCTGAATAACCAAACGAGAACGTCGTTTCATTACTAGTGAAAATAGGAAGCAGTGTGGGTTGTAAAGTCAACCAAGATGACATCGAGTCGGTAACCCGAGTCAACCCTTCGAAGGTTATTGGTAACAATCGTCCTAGAAATATTATTGCGAAATTTAGATCAAAAGTCATTAAAGACGAGCTTATTTCAGCCATTAAGAAGAAAAAAGGGATTAACACTAGCATGGTTGATATACCTGAAAAAACCGAATCTTTTTTTGTAAATGATCACCTAACCTGGAGAAGTAAAATCATTTTTCGAGCTGCGAAAGAATTAAAAAAGAAACTGAACTATGATTTTTTATGGGTTCGAGATTCGCAAATATACCTTCGGAAGACCGAGCTTTCAAAAAAGATCTGCATCACCAGTGTCAGTCAACTCAATCATCTTACTTAAAATTACCCAGTTTGGTTTATATTAGTTTTATATTAGTCTTCATAATCTGTATTCTTTCTGTGCCCAAATTGTTACAATACTCCGTTTTTTCACCTAGCTTTCGAATACTTTCAAATAATATACTTATGCACTTAAATACATTCTACACTATACCTTTTACACTATACACTAAGTTAATCACAGTGGACTTTTCAATGACAAATAAATACTACCATGAACACATACTTTATCAACACGATAATATAATAAATAATAATACTTTCTCCTTGTACATAAAATATAAAATGACTGATTTTATAAAACAAAAAAAGACAATTTTATATGAAACTAGCTGACCCGGCAAACGTTGTTTTGCCACATAAATTATTTCTTGTGAATAATTTGGTAATTAAATAAAAAAAACTAAAAAAACTAACTTATTGTAAGTATGTGGTGACAGGGTCTATGAGTGAAAGAGGAATGGAGCGCTGTGGACGATGACGGCCTATAAAAATAACAAAACGGCCTTCGGGCTCAGTGGGTTGGGTATCTGACTGCTGATCCAAAGGTCCCGGATTCGATTCCCGGTGGAGACACAGTTTTTAAAATTGTGTTTTCAGTCTGGATCTGTGAGACGATAAATATCGTAAGTCTCCAGGATGTGGCAACTTGTTGGGTGCGTGTTAAATAATTATTTGACATAGCACCTGTTATTTGCCCGAGAAGCTAAATAAAATAAAAATAAAATAAAACACAAATTATTCATTTTCTTAATTCAATGAACCAACCTACTTCATTAACTTAACTCACATATTTAAAGCTTGATCTCTTAAAAATTAAATGTTAATTAAAAAAACCGATTTATATTTTTTATCTCAAATTATGCCAATTAAAAAAAAACAATATCGATCTCGAAGAGCAGTGTACGATGTTTTTTGTCAGTCCGTCTTTAGCTAACACAAACAAACTGGATGGTTTGCCCATGCCACGTATAATTGTCCGTGTGAAAAGCATGGTGTGCCCAAATCTAAGCCATAAACAGACATCGTTTGGCCTTGTGACTTATTGATTGTCATTGTGAATACCAATCTAATTGGAGATTTAATTCAATTTTAAAATTCAATTACCACTTCTGTGGTAATCATTGGGATTTGTGACAGGAATACATTTTCGCCTCGGAATTTGCCATTCAAAATGCTGGTTTCGACAATGTTTTTCATCAATTTTTAAACGACTAATCGCGTGCCATTGCACGGCCATGGTGGGTTCAAATTCCGAAGAAAAATAACTGGAGATCCAACTTTCAGTTTTAGATGGTGCGGTGATATGCCTGGCAAATCCAATGAGTTCAAATCTCTGTTGGATAATTAACAGCTTCGTTTACACCGTCAAAAATTTTAGATCTATTAATACATTTAAAACCCTATATACATCACTTGTTCGTAGTAATCTTGAATATAATTCAACTATATGGTCGCCGTTTTATAATGTGCACTCATTGAGGGTCGAAAGGGTTCAACATAAATTTTTAAGATTTGTAAATTATAAATTATCCATTCCTTTAGAAAAATTAAATTATGATTTTCTAATGAGTATTTTAAATTTATCGAAATTATCAAACAGAAGAACGATTTGTGATTTAATTTGTTTATTTAAAATAATCAACGGTATATTGGACACCCCTGACCTAGTTGAAATGATAAAATTCAGAGTACCTACAAGGTTTGCTTCACGTCGAAATGCACCTTTTCATATAGAGAATCTTCGAAATAACTTTATCATTAACTCACCAATACATAGATTGCACCGCCTTGGAAACCAATATAGTGCTGTTGATATATTTAATGTACACACTATAGATGGTTTCAAAAGGATGCTTAACGCATATTATAATTTTTGATTTTTACTTTGCTTTGTTTATTTTTGTTGTTTAAATTGAATATGTAATACTGTTTATTTTTTATTTCTTTTATGTCTAGTTTTTCTTTATCATTTACCTCTATTTTCTTTTATTATGTTGTATTATGTTGTTTTATATTGTTCTTCCTTTAACTACTTACGTTTTTTATTATGTACCTATATAATCGATGTATTAACACTTATTGTTATTTTGTTGTGCCTACATTGTTCTATTTATCCTGTATTTTTTTTGTAAATGCCCTATTAAGGGCGTATATATAATAAATAAATAAATAAATAAACTGTATCGATCGATTTGTATGACACCAAGTAGCCTGGCAACAACTATTGTATCTTGAAATTAGTGTATCGTTGACGTCCACATTTTTTGCTGCCAAAATTCTTGATTCATGTATTATGTGTGTACAACGGGAAATATGCTATCGATGAGAGTATTTTGCAAATTAATGATTGTGCAGAAATCGGTCAGCAATTTTATGCATCCAGTATTTTCATGGACAGCAACTATTCTATCACCGATATCTAACAATTGTTTTGAGAATGTATCAGCGGATGGATCTGATACATTCTCAAGGCGATGATTTCAAGCAAGCATTGATCTCATCAGTGTACGTTGAACGTAGAATGACGGGAATTGTTTGTCTGAAATCACCTGAAAGAAGTAACAGAGAGCCGCCGAATATTTTGTCGTTGTTTTTTATATCATTCAGTGTCCTGTTCAACGCCTCAAGCGAATTTTTGTGTGGCATAGTGAATTCATCCCAGATGATAATTCATCCCAGCTGTTCTGCCTCCATCCAATAAAGTTGCTGCAATGCCAGATGATGCAACGGCCAATGCGATGCCATTATTTGATCGTATTTCGGCGAGAATTAACGAAATGAGAAATGTTTTGCCAGTTCCACCTGGTGCATCCAAAAAAAAGAATCCACCTTTTCCTCCCAAAACTGCCTGCATAATGCGGTCGTAAATGATTCTTTGAATTGGTTGTAAATGAATTTGTTCATCAGTCAGTAGTGAGACATTACGATTCATGCATGGGTCGTGAATCATGTTTGTTGTAACAATATCGAACAGTAGTTGATCAATAGACGGATCTGGAATTTCCGCAGAAATTATACTATCGATTTCGTCACTGATAGAATCGATGTACAAACAATAATAATGGCCGAAAACTGTGTAGAGAGTGAGAGAAAGCTTATTGTGTGAGAGAGATAGGAGACCGCCATCTTTCTCGTCCCTACTCCTTGCTGTTTGCTGGTTGAGAGGTGACGCCTGTATAACAATCGCACTTTCTGTTTTCACTGGGTTAAATACATAAAACGCTCCTGCATATCTGAAAGAAAGATTTCAACCGTTGGCCTCTCATGGACTCCCACTTCGGTCTAGAGAAGAAAACCCTTGCCATCCCACCTCAAGTTACAGATTCATCTTCCTTCACTATTCATGCCGCCCGGCTGTGGAACAAGTTAGCATTTGATATTAGAACTGCCACATCACTTCAAATTTTCAAATCTCGTCTTAAATGCTCACTCTTCCTCTCAATTCCATAACGAACATATATTCTAATTTCTTTTTCCATCCCTTTTGTTCGCTCCTCATCGTCTCCCTTCCCTTTATGATTTTCCTCTCCTTTCCGAATTTGTGTAATTTCTCACTTTTTGTTTTGCTGTCTTATACTGGTTGTGTTATTGTGTTATTATGTATATGCCGAAACTATGTTATGTACTTTTGATCTCAGATAGTTGACTGGAAGAAATTGCCTCCAGGCAATAAGTCCGCCATTTGTACTATGTACTTTTATATATGTACAAAACAGTGTTACATAAATAAAGAAATAAAATATTATCGTACGACAACAATCAATTGCCATTTTGCAACCCTATTGCGCATCTGTGGATAAAAGTAAAAATAGTAATATCGCTATAAAAAAAATAGGGGTTAGTGGTAAAAGGGTGTAAATTTAGGGTTATAAGTATTATTTAATGCCAATTCATAAAAAAAAATTAAAAAATTTTTTGTCAAAAAACTAAAAAAAAAATCTGGAGAGGGCCACCCTTATCACATAGGGGTATAAAAAATAGCCTACAACCTATTCTCAGACGTACCAAATAAACGCAAAAAAAATCATAATAATCGGTCAAGCCGTTTCGGAGGAGTTCGATAACAAACACTGTGACACGAGATTTTTATATATAAGATATTAAGTACCTATCTAACATTTCCTACCTATCTAACATAAAAATCGGTCAAGCCGTTTCGGAGGAGTTCGATAACAAACACTGTGACACGAGATTTTTATATATTAGATTTACACTACATCTACACACCGTTTGCATTATTGTTTTACTGGCGATAATATTATTATACTTTATGGTTATTATGATTCATTAATTTGTGAACAAAATGTATACAATTTTAATTTGTTTGCTATATTTTCTCTATGTAAAACATTCCCGTGTAATTTTCTTCTTCAAAAATGTCCGAAACTTAATATTGTTTTACCAAAATGTTCGTGGAATTAGAACAAAAACACATGAGTTTTATCAAAATGTATTATATTGTAACGATTATGATAATATACTTTTAACCGAAACGTGGCTGACAGATAGCATTAACGATGCGGAAATATTCGATCCTCGGTACAACGTCTTTAAAAGAAACAGAAACGCATTCCAAACTGGTAAATCGATTGGTGGCGGTGTAGCGGTAGCAGTAAAATCTGTTTACAATACTACGCCGAGGATATGTGGATTACAGTTAATATTGGAACAAAAAATTCTCAAATAAAAGTAATTCATATATGTTGTTCATATATTCCTGGCATTGGACCAAAATTATCACCACCTGACAGATTCAAAATGCTAACAGAACATACAAACAACCTAAATAACTTGACATTAAAATACCCTAATGACACATTTCTTATTATAGGTGACTACAATATGCCTAATATCAAGTGGAATACATCCACTGATACCGAATATTCCCTTTTAAATAGTATTGCCTTTTCAAATCTCATCCAATACAATAATAACCCAAACTCCCACGGGAATATATTGGATCTCGTACTTTGTAATAATCCACTCAATGTAATCAGCGCTAACGATTCTCTTGTCTCCGAAGACCCTCACCATAACTCTCTTTTGATCGAACTCGAAAAACCTTTTCTGCCTCGAAATCCAAGTATCATACAATCTATTAAGTTATTTGATAAAGCTGATTATGTCGCCATCAACTCTGCACTTATTGATATCAATTGGTCACCTGTTGTTGACTCTGTGGATGTTAATAGTGCCGTAAAAAACTTCTACACAATCATAGATTCAATTGTAGATATATATGTACCAACATCTATAAAAAAAAAAGTTTCCGATTTGGTATACACAGTCGTTGATAAATATAACCAAAGAAAAACTAAAAATATTTAGACGGTGGAAGCGTTTCAAAAACCCCCTTGATTATATAACATTTTCTATGCTTCGAAAGAGACAAAAAAAGAACTCTAATATTGCATTTAAAAATTATATTCAACTTATCGAAAGTAAAATACACTCCAATGTAAAAAATCTGTGGTCGTATGTAAATAGCAAAGAAACCCAAATATTCCAGATAAAGTCATTTTTAATTCGATACGGCAACAGAGCCCAAGGAAATTGCAAAACTATTTTCTATTTTTTTTTTGCTTCAGTATACGAAACACCAAATAACCATGAAAATCCATTAGATACACGTAACTCCGAAATTTCACACCTCACACCTTTCCACTCAGTAACTATTGATATTAACCTAACACAAAAATATTTGGAACAAACAGATGTCAACAAAGGTTCTGGTATAGATAATCTTCCAGGTATATTTATAAATAAATGTGCAAAGTCTCTTGCTCTGCCTATATCACATATATTTTTGAAATCAGTTCAACAGGGTACTTTTCCTGAAAAATGGAAGATTGCGTTGATCTCACCTGTTTACAAATCCGGCAATGTACACGAAGTTACCAATTTCAGGCCTATTTCTAAATTACCTATACTTAGCAAAATATTAGAAAAAATCATCTATGACTCATTGTATCCAACAATATCCCCATTGATATCTGTAAAGCAACATGGTTTTATGAAAAAAAGATTCATAGTATCAAACCTGGCAATTTTTGTCCAACAATTACATGACAGTATGGATAAAAACATACAAACAGATTGCATCTATACAGACTATTCTAAAGCATTCGATCGTGTTAGCCATTCTATACTATTTGAAAAGCTGTTATCAATTGGCGTGAATGATAACTTAATTGATTTTTTCCGTTCTTATTTACTTAATCGATCACAAATAACCGTATTTAAGGGTGTAATGTCACGTCGGGGGTACCCCAGGGTTCTCACCTCGGTCCATTACTATTTCTTATTTATATAAATGATATTGGAAGTTGTTTTTCTCACTGTGATTACTCAATGTTTGCCGACGACATGAAAATCTGAGTAGAATTAATTGTATTGCAGATTGCATTGCAATGCAAACGGATTTAAGTAGACTTGAACATTACTGTAAAGTTAATCGTCTTTCTCTTAATTCTTCCAAATGTTTCTTAATGTCATATACAAGGAAAATTAATAAAATAATATTTTCTTATAAACTAAATAATGTAGATATAGCCACTAAAACAGAATGTAGAGACCTTGGAGTGTACCTTGATTCTAAACTTACCTTTATCAAACATATACAGCATATTGTTAACAAATCATATAAAATGCTCGGCTTTATATTCAGAATAGGGAAGCATTTGAGGAATCCAAAAACACTAACAATTCTATACTTTGCGCTCGTCAGAAGTTCATTGGAATTCGCCTCAGTCATTCGGAAGCCTAAATACAATGTACATTGCAATAATATAGAAAGAATACAAAATAAATTCATCTACAGAATGACCAGAAAATACAATGACTATGATATGTGTAACATCCCATGCCTATCAGTACGACGAACCATTAATGATTTACTTTTCCTGTATAATATACTAAATAACAATATTGACTGTCCAGATCTTGTTTCAAATATAAATTTGCATGTACCGACTCGACGTACGAGACACACGCCACTCTTCCATAGTTATTGCTATAGAACTAACTCATCTCTAAACTCACCAATTAACAGAATCCTCACCAGTTACAATAAGCATCAAAGTACCCTTCAACTAGATGTTTTTCATAACTCGCCAAACCAATACAAAAACTTATATTCAATTTAAAATCAGCATAGTAAGACACATTTTTCACATCATTTTACACACCTCATTACACATTTTCACCTACTAGACATTCACATCCCAGTATGTTATTAATTATATGAATTGATTTGCCACAAGTAATTGACACTAGGTAGGGATAGTTTAAGAATTATATATTAAGTGTATCATTGTTATTTTTTACCTAGTGTTGTCTGTGTGCAGTTTAATTATGTAAATAAATAAAAAATGTATGTCAAGATAGAACAGTATGGAGGTCAGTCCTCTTTTCCTACCCGGAATATGAAAACAGCATGATGGTTCTGTATCTATGTTTGGAGATTAGGTATCAAAGTATTAAGTCTTTTTACATATTGTGTATAGGCGACTGCCATACAAATTTTATGAAGCGATGTCGTCACTAAATTCAATTTTTATAAAAATTGTTAAAAAAATTTGAGATGTAGGTACTTCTACAATATGAATATTTTTTATAGAAAATTAAATTATCTAGTTGGGGTGTTTCGGCTTTTTTCGATATTTTTGAAATGGAAATATAGGCAGTTAAACTCATAAATTTATCATAAAAAAAATATTTTTCTTAATAAAAAATGTTTGAGAAACCCTGGAATTTTTTTGAAAAAACAATATTTGAAATTTTGTATTTGTCTATGTTTATACCAATTTTCAGCGTTTTTCTTTTATGGTTTCTGAGATATATGGAAAAATAAACCAAAAATTCAAAAGTTAATAACCCCTGACTGAAACAAAAATTCACCGTTCCGAGTATAAAAGTTTTGTAGGCCTATACTTTGTATGGTGAACACGCGTTGTAATAGCTCCGTCTTTGAAATTCATTATCTCGGGAAGTAATATAGTTTCGTGAATAAAATCAGCATCATCGGTACATGGGCATTCTGCCTACCTGTGCAAGTGTTTGTGGAGTGTTTCGTCGAGAATTGTGGTTTTTGGCAAGTTTTCAAGTGGCAGACAATAACTCACAGACTTCTGCACAATTTTCAAAACCAACATTTGTACGGGTAAACCGTGTTCGGTTTTACCGGAATTGCAACATTGTGGGAAATCTTAAAAGGATTGTTGAGATTTTTAAAGATTCAAAAAATTGAAGATGGCGGCGGCCACATGTTCCATACAAATGTATGTAAAAAAAACATGGCAGTTCTTCAATGAAAAAAGATTTCCCTCTTTAATGCGTTGAAATACCCCATACTAATTTGTATGGAAAAAAAGATAAAGGTCAGATCGGGTTTCTGTCTTGACCACCGAATATTTCCATACAAAACCAGTTGAAGTCTCCTTATAAAAATCAAAATCAAACAAAATTTGAACGTCGACGTTTTAGAACAGCGATTCTTAACCTCGGGTCGCGAGAGAATTTGAGATGGGTCGCGGTAAATCCCCAAACGACTTTAATGAAGATGTTAAATTTCCTTTTTCGATACATTTTTAATATCGAATATTTTTAATTTTGAACAATAGGTCGATCGATATCACTTGACTGGTAGATGGTTTTTAGTTGGTTGTACTCACGCAATGGCCGGAATCGCCATCGCTCGGCTCCGCCCGTCTCGGTTCTCGTCATTCTCAGTCAGTTTGCTATAATAGCGAGTCAGAGTTTGTCTGTGGCTGCACGCTGTTTCACGAGAATCGCGCTTAAAATTTGACTGCAATATATTTTGTCAACGGCTGTTACATTGTGTTTTACTTGTGTATGATAGTGCAACACGCGTTCTTTGCTGCTACCAAAAGAAGGTAAATTATATTTTTCTAATAAATGACATTGTTCGTCTACGAATTAACAGGTGATTTGATCGCCGAGCAGCAATCAATGAATGAATACATAATTCTAATAATTGTTCCTTGCGTTAAAAATAGCATGCTTGGTCGATCTTGGACGATTTTCGACAATGTACTTTAATATGTAAGATTGTAAGAAATAAAAAAGTAGGTATTCAACTTTCTAGTTGTTATAATTATAATTCGTCGTTTTGTTTCAGAGAGTCTTCCAATTGGCGAAGAGTGTTTTCCTTACCCACCAGTCATGGCGAAACGAATGTTAACATACAGAAAAGATTTTTTATCTTCAGGATTTATTGAAATAAAAGATCGCTCCGGTGTTTCACGTCCACAATGTGTGTTTGCATGCAACTTCTTTCAAACGAATCGCTAAAAATAAACAAATTGAAGAGACATCTCGAAAAAGTCCATCCATCGTACGCAAACAAACCACTTGCATTTTGGAAAGAAAAAGAGACACAAGCAAAGCGCATGAAACTTGATGCACCAAAAACTTTGGCAACAACTTCGGCTACAACATCGGCAACAGTTCGTTAGAAAAAACTACTTATACTTCTTTCGAAGTAGTTTTAAAGGTAGCTCAATGTAAAAAACCCCATAGTTTTGCTGAGGAATTGATTAAACCATCTGCGATAGCCATGGCGAGAACTGTCTGTGGAGATGAAATAGCTAAGAAGCTGAAAATGGTGCCAATTTCAAACGATACCGTGAAAAAGAGAATAGATTTAATGTCAATGGATATTTTAGAACAGTTAATAACGGACCTCAAAAAAGCAATTAAATTTTCAATTCAGATCGACGATTCAGTGGATATTGAAGATTTTCCACAGCTGTTAGTGTACGTAAGGTACAGAACTCCCTCAAAATTTCAATGAAGAATTTCTGTTTTGTGAAAAGCTCTCTGAAACTACAACTGGAGCTGAGATATTTCTTTTAATTGACTAGTTTTTTTGAGAAACACCAATTATGTAACGTGGCAAAACTGTGTCGCAGTCTGTACAGATGGAGCACCGGCAATGATAGGGAGTCGCATAGGCTTTTGTGCCAAAGTCAAGGAAAGAAATCCAGAGGTCGTTACAATACACTGCTTTTTACATCGAGAAAACTTGGCTACACGGGATATGCAGCCAAATCTACACCAGGTGTTAAGGGACATAATCCAAATCATAAAGTCGCGCGCTATAAATTCTCGAATATTTCGATTGATGTGCGAAGAAATGAGTTCAGAACACCAGCATTTATTATATCATTCGGATATCCGTTGGCTGTCCCGTGGAAAGATTCTAGCAAGAGTTCTTTCTCTTAAAACAGAAATCGAAATATTTTTGACAGATAAAAAACACGAATGTGCTGATCGCTTCATGGACAACAAGTGGATGGCACAATTGGCATATTTAGGTGATATTTTCCACCACTTGAATCTGTTGAACATAGAAATACAAGGTCAAAACCGCACTGTAGTAGATATATGTGAAAAAATAACTGTTTTTAAAAATAAAACAAAACTTTGGCAAGAAAATATTGCTCGGCGTCAATTAGCGGCGTTTCCAACATTAAACTTGTTTTTGGAAGATGTTAATGACAACCATATTTTCGTGGAGACTATGCCTATTTTTTAGAACATTTGAGAAAACTTGAAAATGAAATGGAAAAATATATTCCACAAAATGTTCACATCGAGAAATACAGTTGGGTGAGAAATCCATTTGAAATAGATGTTATGGGCGTGGAAAATGATTTAGATGGATTACAAGAAGAATTACTCGAAACGCAAGGTGATGGAGTATTAAAAGAGAGATTTTCCAGAATGAGTCTCACAAAATTTTGGGCAGAACTATCTGGGAAGCCTGTTCTGAGCAATGAAGCTGAAAAAGCCCTGCTACCATTCGCAACTACTTATTTATGTGAAGCAGGATTTTCGTGCCTTGCTGTCATGAAAAATAAGTACAGAAATAGATTGGATCCTCAGCATGACATGCGATGTGCACTTTCTGTAAACTTAACTCCACGTATACATCTTCTTTGCTCACAAATACAACACCAGGTAGTCACTAATTATTTATTACAATGCTGCATTGTTTCATTTCAATAAAGAAAAATTCAATAATGTTGTGTATTTCTATATTTTTAATAACATCCTATAATCCGTTTTATTATCACTGGAAAATAATATAAAACATTAGGGTCGCGGGCTTCAAATATATTTGTATTTTGGATCGCCAGCTAAAAAGGTTAAGGACCGCTGTTTTAGAGCCTTGTCGAGGTATCTTCGTTTGAGTGGACTGTTACTTCTTCTTCTTCTCTTTGTGCTGTGCTTTCTTCTTGTGTGTTTAAAACCAGTTGAACCATACAAAAATCAAATCAAACAAAACTTGTACATCGACGTTTTGAAGCCTTGTCGAGGTATCTTCGTTTGAGTGGACTGTTACTTCTTTTTCTTCTGTTTGTGTTTTACTTTCTCCTTGTGTTTTTACAAACCGAAATGCAGAACATCGGCAATAAACCTGCAGCGCTGGGCAAAATGAGTCTGGCCACTGGCTCCAAATCGTCTCCATCATCTCGAGATCCGTCTCCATCCGCCGCATCTCCTTTAGCCTCGCCGCATACTGTCTTCGTGGAGGAAGAGATTGCTACAAAGCTGCTTAAAACCATCACTCACGCCCTAAATAGTGGTGGCAATATAAGGAGAGACATCAAGGAGACAATCGTCAAATCATCGAAAGAGCTGGTGGGCCTCGTGACTAGTTCCTGCAAAAAACTTCTCAAGCGCAATGATGCAGGCATGCCATCAGTACTGGCCGGCAACGAGACGAGGGAAACGCTAAAGAGGATTGAGGGTGCATTCAACGACCAGGAGCTAAACGACAAGAAAATCGCGGAGCAGGATGCCAAATTGGACAATCTGACCAAGATAGTCAAGGAGCAAAATGCACAACCACCACCTCCGACATGGCCCAGTAAACCGACAAGTAAATCGAGACCTAGTGCATTGATGACCTGCTCCTCCGATCGGGCGAACACCAGCAAGGAAGTTGAAGGTCGCGTGAAACGCAGCATCGACGTTCGGTCTATGGGAATCGGCATTGCCGCGGTCCGCAGGGCCTCGATGCAAAGGCTAGTGGTCGAGTGCTGCAGTAAAGAAGACTCGGATAGACTCAATACCGAAATAAACAAAGTCAATCAGCTAAGCGCCTCCGACATCGAAAAGCGCAACCCATATGTTGTATTCAGAGGATGACATTAACTCGTCGCTCAGAAGCCAAAACAGAGGTCTCGACATAAAAGACAATATCACCATAAAATACAAACAAAATAATAGAAATGGGCTACTAAGCAATCTGATCTGCCAGGTTAGTCCCCTGACTTGGAATATACTTTGTCATGCTGAAAAGGTAAACATTGACTATCAAAGAGTTCCAGTACAGGAGCACAGTCCCCTCATCCAATGTCATCAATGCCTAGCTTATGGACACACAAAAGAAGTACTGTGAGGGCAAATTAACGTGCTTACATTGTTCTAAGAACCACACGTATAGGGAGTTTCCAGAAGTAGCGAAATCTGCACCTTCATGCGTCAACTGCTGCAGTCGTCCAGACACCCAACCGCATAACGCGATGAGCCTGGACTGCCCCGTCAGGGTAAGGATGAAAAAATCGCCCGGGATCGGACTGAGTATAGTTGTTAAAGTTGTTAAAGGCTCAATAAAATTCATCCAATGGAACCTAGGACGATGTAAGGCAGCGCAGGACCAACTGTTATCTGCTTATCCAGGAACCATACTCAGGCAACACAGGACAAATTAATGCGCCAGGATTTGAAGTCTACCAAGTAGGAATCCCCAAGGATGAACACTGTAAAGCGGCAATACTGATTAATATCCAATTTCCAAAAGGACTTATGTTATCCTAATTTTCGAACACAAATCGTGTCTTAATTAAAATAAATAACGCAAAAATTATATGGTGGGGGAGTAAGAGAATGGACAATAGAGGAGACATGGTGGCATCATATTTGTCGGATTCAGCCCTGCATGTCCTTAATGAAGGATCATCACCGACTTTTGAGGCATATAGAGGGGTTACCTATATTTACAGTGTGATAGACATTACGTTCTGCTCCCAACAATTGCTAACCATAGTCGATGACTGGAAAGTGGACGAATCCCAGAATATCCTGAGTGACCATAATCCAATCACTTTTAAACTTAGGTGTGGCAAAATTGATCTGCCAATCTCAAAAACTCTAAAAAAGGCAATAAAACAACAATACAAAAAAGGCTAACTGGAATACATTTACCACCAGCATCCACAGTCAGCTACATGCACAAAATTTAACCCCTGAAAAAATTAAGGCTGAGAACACGACTGAATCATTGGGAAAAAATTGACTACACTGTATGCCATAATAGACAAAGCGTGCAAGGAAAGTATTCCTTAAAGGAAGATACACTCTAGAAAACCTTGCCTATGGTGGACACAGGAGTTAAATGACCTTAAATCAACATTACAGGAATACCTCAAAATAAAAAACGAGTATAAGACTGCAATTAGTAATTGCACTTCATCGTGGAAATCATATTGTGAGTCAAAAAACAAAGAAACTGCCTGGGGAACAATACACAGATTATTATCCAAGCAACGTAAAAGAACTACACCCACAACGCTAAAAGATGGATGTGAACAGCTTGACTCAGCGGAAAGCTCTGCACAGAGGTTGATGGAAAGATTTATCCCTGACGATGACGAATGGATCGATAATGCAGAGCAATCTGAAATAAGGAATAACGCATATTCGTTACATTCAACAGAAGATGACCAACCATTCACACCCATGGAAATTGAAGATGTCTTCAAAAGCATCTCTTCCAACAAAGTTCCTGGAGAGGATAACTTCACATCTGACATATGTTTGCACTTGTACACTCATAACCAAACTTTAATATATGAACTTTATAATGCATGCTATATGTTGGAAGAAGGCAATTGTTATTGTAACACCAAAGCCAGGGAAGGATGACTTAAGAGATGTCAGCTCATACAGACCAATAGGCCTGATATCGGTTTTTGGAAAGATCCTTGAAAAACTTATGATAAATAGAATCAATTGGCATCTTCATGAAAAAAATTGTCTCAGTGAAAACCAATTTGGATTTACACCTCAAAAATCTACAGAGGATGCTTTGGTCGCGTCACTCGAGACAATAAAACGGGCCTACACAATTGTCATTTGTTGTCAGCACATCATTACATGAAAAATAGTTGTCAGTGACATATTGTATTGTGTTCTGTGTTTATATTAGTGTTATTTATATTGGGTTTATTTATTATTACTTATTGTGTTTTTATTTTATGTGTTTATTTAATAACATATAATGGAATATAACATCAATGGGGTTCCTGATACGGAACGGAAATTATTATTTTTTGTATACTCTTTAATGCTAATATTGCTGGTTACGATGTTGACCTTAATGGCCTTTGTTGGGGCATATTTTTGAAGGAATCAGCGCACCCCCTTCCGGCCCCACCGCACTCCAACGAGGGGCCGAGACCGTCTCCACAGACCGTCTCCACAGAACCGTCTCCTTTCGACCGTCTTGAGGTAAACCATCAATTACCAGCAATACTATTTTTAGTTTTGGTTATATGTATTAACCGTGCTGTCAGCATTAAGGCAATATTGGTTTAATGCTGAATAGTAATTTAAAAAAAAGTTATTTACAATAAAAAATCTACTTCATAGGCCTTGTTGTTTTTTTTATTAGTTATTTACAATAAAAAATCTACCTCATAGGCCGTGTTGTTTTTTTATTAGTGATTTACAATAAAAAATATACCTCATAGGCCTTATTGTTTTTTTTATTCATATCATATTCTCTGTCTACCGCCCGGGATCAGATCCCCTTAGTTAAAAATTCTTTGCGGAATTCAACACCTTGATACAACAAATATCATCATACCGTGTCCTGTCTTACTTGTTGGTGATCTTAATATAAGATTGGAAAAATATCGGGACCAATCTACTGTTAAATTCAATAAAATCTGCAAAGAACATCTATTCAAACAGTTAGTTAACGAGCCGACTCATGATGCGGGAGGAACTCTGGATGTCGTCGTAGTAAGGGAGAATGTCTCTCCAATTTCTCTACGAGTGGAAGATATTGGTCTATCGGACCATTCCTTAATAAGTCTTACTCTAAATTTTTCCCCTTCTCCGCTTATTTACAAGGAAATAGTTAGCAGAAACTGGAACCAGCTAGATATATATGAATTTAAAAAGCTGCTTACAAATTTAAACCTTAACCTAAACGGGATCTTGCCTTCGATTGATGTAAATGATGCAGTAGAAAATTACTGCACCATAATTACTGATATCCTCGACACTCTGGTGCCAAAAACGACGAAATTTTGCAGGCAAAGAAAACCAGGAGCACATATCTGGTTTGATGAAGAGTGCAAACAACTTAAGAAGAGTACCAGAAAATTTGAAAGAATTTTCAGGAACTCGAAAGATTCACTGCACCGCCAGAAATGGAAAGACTCTCTTTTCAAATACAGAGATGTAATCAAAAGGAAGAAAGCCTCTTATTGGAACAAAAAACTTGAATCCAATAAGAATGATCCGAAATTGTTATGGCAGGATATACACCGCATTTGCGGAGAAGCACAGAAATCAGCTGATTCATCACTTAATGCTGAAGAACTTGCCAATAAATTCAAAACAAAAGTGGAAAATATAAGATCTGAGTCAGAACTCCTAGATTCCAACCAAGGCTCATCCAATAATTCTCAGACTTCCCGACACACTAGAATATTAAATAATTTTCAAAAAGTAGATGCTGTGTCTCTTAAAAAAATCAAAATCTCTGAACCAAATAAACAATTTCTCTTAGATCCGTTACCAACTTGGTTACTAAAAAGCTGTGTAAATGAACTTTTAAACTACATTTTATTTATTATTAATCAATCAATAGAGTTAAGAGTAGTTCCTAATTTGTTAAAACAATCGATAATCACACCGATTTTGAAAAAGGATAATCTGGATCCGAATTCCTCGGAAAACTATCGTCCGAACTCGAATATACCGTTTTTGTCAAAAATTTTAGAAAAAGTTATATCCTCTCAACTGACCTACTTCTTGGATTCTGAGTAGTTTCTGGCCAGAAATCAATCTGCCTATAGAAAATTCCACTCAACGGAAACGGCCACAGTAAGAATTTTGTCTGACTTAATCATTCAAGCTGAATCAGGTAAGATTACCCTAATTTCATTTTTAGACATGAGCGCTGCTTTCGATGCTGTAGACCATAATATTCTCTTTTCTAAACTTAGACATGAATTTGGCTTGGGTAATGACTGCATTGCATGGCTGTCTTCCTACTTAGTAGACCGTAAATACAAAGTTGTATTTAAAGATAGTACCACAAATAATATTACCTCCTTATACGGGGTCCCACAAGGATCTGTACTTGGACCAATTCTCTTTAATTTATATACCAATCTGTTGGAAAATCTTGTTCAAAATCTTGGTTTCAACACACATGCCTATGCAGATGACCGCATACTGTTCAAGTCCTGTTCACCTGAATTTAAATATCATTTAACACACGAGGTATCCACATGCATAAATCAGATATCCACCTGGATGTGTAAGAACAAGCTAAAACTGAAACCAACAAAAACTGAGTTCCTTTGGCTTGCCTCGCCTCGCAGGCAACAATACATAAATAATGACCCCATTGTAATTCAAAATGTCGAAATTACTCCTTCTAACTGCGTAAAATTTCTTGGTAAAAATATCGAAAAGGCACTCTCTATGGATAAACACATTTCTGCCATAGTCAGACCATGTTGTTACTTTCTCAGACAACTTAGACCTATGCTAAGATCCTTATAAATTGTTTAATAGTTTCCCGTGTAGATTATTGTAACGCCATATTAGCACACCTACCGCAATACCAAATCCATAGAATACAACTCATCCTCAATGCAGCAGCCCGTTATATTTACCAGATTAATCGTTTCTCGCATGTCTCACCAACACTTCACAAACTTCATTGGCTGAAGAGCCCAGAACGTATAGAATTTAAAACATGTTTCCTTGTCTTTAAAGCACTCAATAGCATGGCCCCGGAATATATATCGGAATTAATTTATATTTTTAATAAATAAAAATAAAAACACTCGTTTAGAATTAATTCCACTATGTATAGTGGAATTAATTCTAAACGAGTGTTTTTATTTTTATTTATTAAAAATATAAATTAATTTAAATGGAATTCCATCAAGAACTGACGATCAAAAAGTTAAATCTAATATATCGGAACTTTGTGTTCCATTTTCACCTAACAATAAACAAAGTACCCTAAGATCAATGACCCAATCCAATAAAAAACTAGTAGAAACCAATCTCATAAATAAGCCAAAATACATATATCGATCTTTTGGCGTTTCTGGACCAAAGTCATGGAACAATCTTCCAATGGATATAAGATGTGCCGAAAATATCAATGAATTCAAGAAGAAATTAAAAACTCATCTTTTCCGCAAATCGTATCCAGATTGTCCTTCATCCGTTCAATAATATTATATTTACTAAATATTATGCCAGTTTACTTTGAATCGACTATTTTTTTATAATTAATTTCATCTGGATTATGTAATATGTATATAACTAGATTAATTTGTCATTTCTACGAATCTTTTTAAGTTTTATGTTTCACCATTTTCAATGTGTTAGCTATAGGACTAATTTTAACTAATTTTTTTGCTAACTCAAAGCGCCCTCGAGGTGACCACGGTTGTCCCTAAACGGCGCTTTATAAATTGTCCTTATTATTATTATTATTATTATTAGTTATTTACAATAAAAAATCTACCTCATAGGCCTTGTTGTTTTTTTTATTAGTTATTTACAGTAAAAAATGGTTTTATTAATACTAATTTACCAAGAAAAGTAATTAACAAGATAAAATTTCAAAAAACTCGTTAAGATGTAAATATAAACTGCATGGCTACTCACGAAGACATTTGCTTTGCCAAGTAAAACAGAAGTGGACTTGGTGAATTACATAACAAGAATGAGTCTTGGATTTGGCTTGTCGGCAACGCAGGTGAGGAACCTTGCTTTTAAACTTGCAGGAAATGACGGTATAAAAACATCGTTTAATAATCTCACCCAAACAGCTGGCTGGCATTGGTGGAAAAGTTTCAAAACGAAATACTGTTTGGGTATGCAGATACCAGAAAATCTTTCGATGCAACGTGCAGAGATGGCTAATCGTGAACAACTAAACGATTTTTATACAAAATTAAAAAAACATGATGCTTGACGAGACAGGCCTAACATATGTATTGAAGCCAGGAAAAGTGGTGGCAAAGATTGGTTCAAAATATGTTTACAAGCAAACTAGTGGTGGTGAAAGGGGAGTCACAACTACAATGCTCGGTTGCATATGTGCGAATGGGATGGCAATTCCACCTATGATTATTTTTAAAGGGAAACGCATGACAGATAGGCTCAAAGAATCGCCGATGACTGCCATGATAAGGTTGTCCGAGAAAGGGTGGATCACAAGCCTACTATTCTTAGAATGGTTTAAATATTTCATTGATAATATTCCTGCAGCTCGTCCTGTAATTTTACTACTTGATTCTTACGCTACTCACGTAACTCCAGAGGTTCTAAAAATTGCTGATGATAATGGGATTAGTTTTGCAACATACCCAGCCCACACATCCCACCTTCTACAACCTCTAGGCGTAGGAATTTACAGACCGCTGAAACAAGCATGGCGAAAAGAAATCAATGAATTTATGGTGAACAATCCTGGTGAGAAACCTGATAGATATATGTTCACAACATTTTTATCACGGGCATACGTAGAGGCCTTTCAAGCTGCAACAATTATTAATGGGTTTAAGAGGTGTGGAATTTTCCCATTCAATCCCAATATTATCCCTGATGCTGCATTAGAACCGTCCACAGTTTCTAATGATCAATCTACAAATGCATTAGTCGAAACCGACACAATTCTTAAATTGCCAGAAGCACAGAATGCCAAAACTAACAATGCAAAACTCTCAGCTACTATGTACGAAGCTGGAAAAATGACATCCACTTCTGGGCGTGCCACGAGATATAACAAAAAGCAGATTGAACCTAAACCATCCACATCTGCAAGTGCAAAATGTACTGACACCAATACTTGTGGCAAATGCAAAGGCACATTTGAGGAAGACGTAAAAAGAAAGAACGGGGCAGATTGGACTGAATGCAACTTTTGCAAAGGATGGTATCACGTGAATAGCCATAATATGATGGATAAACTTTGAATTGTCTTTGTTATATTAATCTGTGGAACAATGTAATTGGCTAACTTTCTATATTACTATTTTTTTATTAATGTAAAATATGTAATGGCTGTTTTGTTTCCTAAAATAAAATAAATAAATAAAGGTTGGTTCATATGCAGTTATTGCGAAATTTCGGATTAAAATTCCAAATCTTTTATGCATTTTTTTTCAAATATTTTTTTTACTAAACCCTTTACGCAGCCATGTTGCAGAAATGCAACATTATAAATAATCCCTTCACATTTATTGAACATTGGTAACACGCGTGTTTTGGCGCCATGTAGCAATACAGCAACATACCTTTTGTATGAAATGTAGTTCAAAATTTATAGTTAGTGGTAAAAAAAATAGTAATACTTGAAGTGTCATACGTGTCAGACGTTTGTGTTTTTTTGCTTTTTTCAAAGTGTTTTTTCTCACAATTGCCTTGCTTGAATTTTTTGATATTTGTAAGAAAACGTAAGTAAAATATGTTTTATTTACTACTTTTTAATGATTTTTTGGTACAAATATTTTTTTTCTTGAATAACCTCCAAATTATGTTTGTTGCAGATCTGCAACATTGCGTCATTACATATATTTGTTTGCTGTTTCTCAGAGTACAAATACAAAATTTTATATCAGAAATGAAACCGTTGACTAACTCAGAAATAGAACAAATAATTGATAATTGGGAAGATAGTGAGGATGGATTGGATGTTTCTGATGATGATGATGTATCAGATCCTTCATATAAAGTCAATATTGATCAAAATGCAGATTTAGAAGACAATGATTATTGTGATATTGGACAACAGGAGGTGGAAATTTCTCCATCTTCAACTGAAACAACTGAACCTATTGCTGGTATATATACAGGTCCTTCAACATCTTCTTCACTTCCAAAAACAAACTTGGGGCGAAAACAAGCCAAGAAAAATATAACATGGAAAGTTAAAAATTTGGAACTCCCTGAAGAACAACTACAATTTCTGGGAAACACTGATTTACCTGAAGACTTATTACAATTAGATACTCCATATCAAATTTTTTCATACCTTTAAACTGACCAATTGATCGAACATATCACACATCAAACAAATTTGTATAGTGTGCTTATTGATGCGAGTAGACCAGCCAATGTAATTTTTCTTGAAATACGACAATTCATTGGTGTTGTATATTATATGTCTATAGTATATGTCTATAGTACACATGCCTAATGTGAAAAAATATTGGTCTCAAAAAATTGGTTTTGGACCAATAGTGGAGACCATGTCGTCAAAACGATTCGAAAAATTGAGGAACATTTTGCATTTTAATGACAACACAAAAATGCTAGAACGAAATCATCCTGATTATGATAGACTTTTTGAAATTAGACCACTAATAAACCATCTCAATGATAGCTTTGGAAGAATAACTTTCGAACAATACTTGTCCTGTGATGAACAAATGTGCTCCACAAAAGCTAGAAGCATATTAAAACAATACATGCCCGATAAACCGAGCAAATGGGGCTTCAAACTCTTCGTACTAAGTGGAGTAAGTGGCTTTTGTTATAATTTTGAAGTATATAGTGGACAGGAGAATAAAATAACTAGTGACGAACCTGACCTCGGTGCTTCATCAAATATCGTTGTAAGGCTTGCACGAAAAATTGCTTCTAATAAAAATTATCGTTTATTTTTTGATAATTATTATACGTCTCTGCCTTTAGTAGAGTATTTATCTACTAGAGGTATTTTATCATTAGGGACTATAAGAAGAAATAGAATTGCAGACTGCAAACTGATGAACGAGAAAGAAATGAAAAAAAAGCCAAGAGGCTTTTCAGAAGAACACGTGGGAGATGTAAATAGGGTGGACGTATCAATAGTTGCCTGGAAGGACAATAAAGTTGTCACTTTAGCGTCTAACTTTGCTGGAAAACTCCCAGTGTCATCAGTGAGGCGTTATGACAAGTCCAGTAAATCATTTATAGAAATAGAAAGGCCCTTTATTATAGCAGAATATAATAAATATATGGGAGGAGTGGATTTATTAGATTGTCTAATGGGTCACTACAAAATTAAACTAAGGAGCAAAAGATGGAACATGAGATTTTTTTTATCATTTTCTGGATTTGATCATGTGCAATTCTTGGCTTCTATACAGAATAATCCATAAGCAATCAGGAAGAAAGGATAAGATACTGGACTCATTACAGAGATACACAGATTTTCGGATCGATATAGCGGAAACGCTTTGCAAACACCTTACAAAGCAACGAGAGTCAAAGCGAAAGTCTGATTTGGAGTCTGAGCTTCAGGGGAAGAAGAGGAAAGGGAATGCTCAACATGTGCCACCGAAAGATGTAAGGAGAGACCAATGTGGTCATTGGCCAGCTTGGACGAACAAAGGGATCCGATGTAAGTTGCCCTACTGCACTGGATTCACACAAACGATATGTGAAAAATGTGGGGTAGGTTTGTGTTACAATAAAACAAACAATTGTTTTAAATTGTTTCACATTCAATGAGGCAATGTTGCAGATATGCAACATACATATTTTTATGTAATAAATATATGAAAAATGAACAAATATTTTTTTTATTATTTTTCCCGTGTTATTAGTCATATTTCAAACATATTGATTATCCCGAATTGATGCGTGGCTTTCATTTACATTCGTTGGCCGATCGACGTAGGTTATTGGACGTCTCATTTTTGCACAAGTTAGTGAACGGAGCAACGGACTGCATTGAGCTTGTAAGTGCAATCAACTTTCATGTTCCGAATAGACGGACTAGACAAGCTGTGCTTTTCCATGAGGGAGCCGCTTCCACTAACTATATATTTAACTCTCCAATACCGAGATTGCATAGGCTGGGAAATGAGCTGTGTGTCGATGCAGATATTTTCGGGGATAGCCTGCCGGTTTTCAAAAAAAATATTTATAGGTCTTTCTAAAATTCAAATTCAATAGCTAACCTTGCAGTTTTCTTTCTTTTCTTTATTCTTTGTTTTTTGTAATTATCCTATTAATATTACACAATATGTAATTATAATTAATGCATGTGTTTATTTCTCTGTGTAAAAACTTGTGTTGTCAATTTATTGTTGTTTCTGTATTTTTTTTTTTATATATATACTCGACCAGTATTGTTTAATTTTTAAATGTAATTTCTTGTTAATTCTGTTTTTTTTCTTTTTAATATATAATGTTGTTAATTTTAAAAAAATGTTATTCTATGTTACACGTAAATGGCTTATGCCGTGTATTGTATTAAATAAATAAATAAATAAATACACAACGTATTATTCAAGAAATTTTTGAATTTGCATCATAAAGGGTTAATAAACCACATTTTGATGTCAAAAATGTTTTTTATACCTTCCTCATCAAGTTCACATCACCAAGTTAGCTCAGTTTATTGTCCCACCTATACAAGTTATTCACTAAAATAATAAACAAGAAGCTGGATGCATCCCATCCAGTAGAACAGGCTGGATTTAGAAAGGGTTTCAGTACAAACGACCACCTACAAACACTGTAGAGTGGACTATAGATACTCAAATCTCCTGGAAAATATTTATAATAGTGCCACTTCCGTGATACAACTCCAAGAATCATCTGAGAAGTTTCACATCGGAAGAGGAGTAAGACAAGGCGACACAATATCTCTAAAACTATTTACACTCGCTCTAGAAGATGTCTTTAAAACCCTCGATTGGATTGAAAAACGTGTCAACAGCGAATTGAGTAATTTGAAGTTCGCAGACGACATAGTCTTATTTGCCAATGATGACAAAGAATTAGAAGATATGATGAACGACATATGCAAAGCATCTTTGAAAATTGGTCGTAAAATGAATACGTCAAAGACCAAAGTAATGAGCAATGCAGAACCGTCGAAAAACATCATGGTAGATGGAAAGGTCATCGAAAAGGTTGATAGTTACGTTTATCTCGGACACACTATGAAACTCGGTAAAGAAAATCAAGAGGCAGAAATTGAAAGAAGAAGGGGTCTAGGGTGGGCCGCCTTTGGTAAACTCTACTATATCCTCAAGTCTCCGAAATACGTCAATCGTCTTAAAAAGAAAGTCTTCGACGCTTGCGTTCTCCCGGTACTGACGTATGGCTGTGAATCTCCTGTGTTTACAAGTAGAATGCTGCATAGTCTCGCAGTAACACAGAGAGCCATGGAAAGGAGAATGCTAGGTATTTCGTTAAGAGACAGAAAAACTAACTTGTGGATAAGAGAGAAAACCAAAGTAACCGACGTTGTCCAAAAGGTTGCAAACCAGAAGTGGAGCTGGGTAGGGCATATCGCCCGAACCACGGACTCCAGATGGACTAAAAAAGTGCTGGAATGGCGACCTAGAACGGGCAAGAAAAGTGTTGGAAGGCCTCTAACCAGGTGGTCTGACGATATCAGAAGAGTAGCTGGAGGCGGATGGATGCGGTCTGCCCAGGATAGGGAGCTATGGAGGTCTCAGGGGGAGGCCTATGTCCATTACTGGACGAAAGAGGGCTGACGAAGAAAAAGAAGATAGTCCTTTTTTACAAGTGTTCAAAAAATAAGATATCTTTGGTGTATGAAAATTTCAAACTACATCCATTAAAGAAAAAAACGTTAGCTTTCCGATAACACTGGTGTCAAAATAATTAATGCAATAATTTTTAGGTTATATCAATTTTAGCTTAATATCACAAAGTTAGCTCAGTTTACCCTATTATAAACAAAAGAGCGAGATCATTTCTTTCAGATGATTTGTTCAGAATGTTTGACGTACTTGACCCGAGACAAATGTACCTAAAAACTGCACTTGTACATTGAATTGAAGGCTAGCTACAGGCTGCGGTGTTGGTGATAAAACTGTTTTAATCCACTTGAAGCAAATTGAGAAGCTGAAAAAGCTTGAAAGGTGGATACCTCACGAATTGAGTGAAGCAAATCAACAAACGCGAGTTGACTGCTGCGTTGCATTACTCAACCGTCACAATAATTAAGGGATTTTAAATCGAATCATTACCTGTGATGAAAAGTGGATCCTGTACGATAATCGGAAGCGCTCATCGCAATGGCTGAACCCTGCCGAACCAGCCAAGACATGCCCCAAGCAAAAATTGACTCCAAAAAAGTTACTTTTGAGCGTTTGGTGGACTAGTGCTGGTGTCGTTCACTACAGCTTTCTTAAATCTGGCCAGACAATTACGGCAGATGTCTATTGTCAGCAACTGCAAACCATGATGGAAAAGCTAGCTGCTAGACAACCGAAGCTGGTTATTCGCTCTAGGCCACTGCTGCTTCATGATAACGCTAGACCACACACTGCACAACAGACGGCTACCAAATTAGAGGAGCTTCAATTGGAATGTCTAAGACATCCACCGTACTCTCCGGACCTTGCCCCAACAGATTACCATTTTATTCGAAATTTGGATAACTTCTTGCAAGGGAAAAAATTCAACTCCGATGGGGCAGTCTAAACCGCCTTCAAAGATTTTATTGATTCCCGTCCGAATGTTTTTTTAGTAAAGGGTTCGATGAACTACCTATGAGATGGCAAAAGTGCATAGATAGCAATCGTACATACTTTGATTAAATAATTAACTTATGTTCCTCCCATACAAAACGCCAATTTCATATGTGAGGACTAAATATAATGAAAACAGAAATGCAAAAGAAAGATTGCTGTCCATAGAAAATGAATTTAAAAAAAAGTGTTCTTAAAAATAAGAATCATTGTCCATTGAGTATGACCGTTATTTGCATTATTCTTTGCATACTTCGAGGGGGTATTTTGACAGCTGTCATCCGAATCTATTTTTCGCAGTGTTTTCGTGTTGGTTAAAATATGCTGAATACATTTATTGGAGAATGAGCGCGTTGAGTGACGATAGCGGGTGTGAAATGACGACGTGTGGTGACATAAAAACCTAAAAAAAGGAAAGAAGCAATCAGAACAAGTGATGTTATGAAACAGTTGAGAATGTCGTGTCACGGCAAAGGTGAAGATTGCAAATGCTCGAGATTTCGTTGTTTTGAAGAGGTTCCTGAAGAAGGGCGACGTTGGGTCGTACGAAAGTTTAATGAAATGACTTCTCACGACGAGCAGTTTTCACATCTAGCAGGTCTGATCACTATAAAGCCTATTAAACTGCGTCGAAGTCAAAAAGATCCGACTACAAGTTTAGGTACTTCATATGAATACAATGTCATATTCATACAAAGTCCGTTTTATGATAAACAATGAGGCAATACAAAAACCTGTGTGTTACAAAGCTTTCCTAGCATTGCATGGTGTTACTAATAAGCGTGTGCAAAACATAAAAAGCTTTATGTGAGCAAGGTACCAAATACAACGTGTTTCTATTTTTATTCTTACGTGTTTAATTTATATTTTTTTAATTATGTGATTCTAATGTTTAAATTTACATATTTCAGGAAAATCTAAGCCAGATATGAGAGGGAAGCATGCAAATCATATCCATCGCTTATCTGAAGAAACCAGAAAGGCTGTTATAAGTACAGCATCAGGGATTCTCAGAAGATATATTTCCCAGAAGAACCTAATGTAAAAATAATGCATAAAATTTTCAAAGAAGATCATCCTGCACTCAATGTCAGTTATGATACATACCGTCTTATATTTCTAAATAAGTTCAACATATCTTTTGGATATCCAAGAACTGACACCTTTCTGTGACGAAATGAAGGCCAATATTTTAAACCTAGAAAAGGTTATTGCAGAGACACCAGAAAATATAGAAAAGCAGAATGAATTGAAACAACTAAACACTCAATTAAAACTTCATCACCTTAAAGCAGACAAATTTTATGACATCAAAAGAAAAGCCAGAATACAAGCACGAAATGACCCTAGGTTTGAAGCCTATGCTTTTAATTTTCAAAAAAACTTACCGCTCCCTAATGTTACTACTAACAATGCTTATTAAATTTGTCGGCAACTCGCATTTTATCTGTTTAATATACATCAGCTCTCAACTAGTTTACCAAACGTTCTAACACGATTAATCATTCATATACTGGTCGAAAGAGAGTTAGAGATAGGGACCCCTAATGGACGATTACATCGAACAGTATATAAGGGTTTGCCGCAGGGCTCCGTTCTGAGTCCCATACTTTTTAACATTTACACATTAGACATACACGCTTCTCTGTCAGATCAGTGCATGGTTTTGCAATTTGCTGATGACTTCGTTCTCTACCTGCACCATAAAAACGTAACAGAAGGAGTGAAGCTATTGGAGGAGTCATTGGCTTCATTAAGCTTGTGGCTGTCTAAAACCGGTTTAAGTCTGGCTCTAACTAAGAGTCAAGTAGTGGTTTTTTCGAATAAACATAAACTGCCTGAACTCGTGGTTGGATATGATGGAAACCAAATCCAGGTTAAAGATTCGATCAAGTTTTTGGGAATGGTCTTGCATAGGAAACTATCTTGGAATTGTCACATAGATTATGTTGTAGCAAAATGTGAGAAAAATATGAACATTCTGCGAGCTGTCTCTCGCGTTTGGTGGGGGGCCCATCCATCTACCATGAGAATGTTATACGCGGCCACCATCCGTAGCCATTTGGATTACGGGAGTTTCCTCTTGGATCCTTTACCGAGGTACCAGGCGGATAAACTGAATCGGATTCAGTCGCAATGTCTCCGACTGATATTGGGAGCTATGAGATCCTCTCCTGTTGTCTCACTGCAGGTGGAAACGACTGAAATGCCATTATTTCTTCGTCGAAAATATCTCGCACTTAAGTTTATTTTAAAAAGAATTGAATTCGAGGAACATCCTTTAATAACTATCCTTGATTCTCTAAATAATGTATTTCAACATGGTGCATATGGTCGTCATAAGCTTCCCCCATTACTTGTAGGATGTTTCAAATACATACAGTCAGAGTTCACCATCTATCCCAGAGATAATTTGCCTATGTTCTCGGTACCTTTCGACTCATTAATTCTGCCCATACACGCTGAAAGATCTATAGGAATAGACAAATCATTTAGGCTACAAACCCGTCAAAGAAACAATCAAATTTTCTTAGCGACCATAGTAGAAAAGTGGCCAAGTCACGTGACAGTTTTTACCGATGGCTCTAAGTACTCAGATGTTTGCGGCTCCGCATTTATTATTCCATCATTGTAGAAGCATATTTCCTTTAAATCCCTTCCATGCCATTGTCCCCTCACCGATGTATGAGAATTGTCACTTGTCAAAATAATTTTGGGTGACAATAAGTGTCAAGTGAAATTAACCAGTACAAGTTTGAAGACCACTGCGTGTGGATGTGTGCACAGAAAAAATAATCAGTGAACCAGGAGTATAGAAGCATCGGTGAGATAGTTTAAAAATACAGTCCACTACCTACCATCTAATACCCATCACCTGATGTTTTCTACATAATATTTTGGCCCTTCTAACCGAATTTGAAGTGTTTTTTTGTGTTATTTGTTGCGAATTCTGCATGTTGCGGTGGTTTCAAATAGTAATTTGTAGGTACTCAATTTTGTTACAATATTATGGTGATTAATTATCACATAATATTATTTTGTGATTATTGTGAGGTATAATAAGGTACCATATTAATGTTAATAACATTATTGTGAATGCAGTCGGGTAGAATAAAATACCACATTATTATTGATACAGTGAATTTGTGTTTGCATGCAATTATAGTTTAAAAGTAAAGTTTAAAGTTTCAAAATGGCTGATAACATTAAAGCAAGGATGTTAAATGCTATTTCTAGAATTAGGAATACATATGAATTAAGAGATCTGTGTGAAAAAGGAAATATCGAACGAGATGAAATATTTTTAGCTAGGTGTCAGAGAGTTGATGAATGGTATAAATTGGTCAATGAATTAAGTGACAGCTTGATTGGAATATATACTGATACAAAATGTGATACAGAGTTGAAAGAGTTGAGTGAAATAATTCAGAAATGTGACATTATGTATTTTGAAATAATGAGAATTAAAAATCGTTTATCTAATGGTGTGAAAATAAATGCAACTGATGTATGTAATAAAATTCAGAGAGCTCCTATAATAAATTTACCTGTTTTTGATTCCAACGTCGAAAATTGGAATTCGTTTCATGACATGTTTGTGTCATTGATTCATGATAATATTGGATATACAGACATAGAAAAATTTCATTATTTGCGAACGTCCATAAAGGGATTTGCATCAACATTTGTTAATTTACCACTGATTAGTGATAATTATAATATTGCTTGGAGTACATTGTGTGGACATTATACTAATACAAGATTACAATTTGAATATTACATGAATAAAATGTTTCAATGCAAATCTTTAGTTGGTGAAAATGTAGGGCAATTAAGCGAATTATATCATACATTTAATGAAAATATATTAGCTCTGTCAAATATGAAATGTGAAAAAATGTTAGATCAGGTATGGGGATTTATATTTATTAATAAATTGGATGAATCTACACGTCGAATAGTGGAAAGTAGATTAGATATTCAGGAAATTCCTTCAATAAATAGAATATTTGAAATAATTCGAAGTCAATTGCAAGTATTAAAATTTTCACGTCAGAGTAATTCACAAGTAGAGCGTAATAATTATAATCATAAATCAGACAAAGGGTTTGTAGGTAATATTCGCCAACTTGAATGCAATATGTGTAAGGGTAGTCATACGATACACAATTGTGACACATTTATTAATAAAACTGTGTTGCGTTCGAATTATTTGAATTAATTCTTACGCAATAATACCTACTTATAAAATGTTCGCAGTGGGTTTTTATTTTTCTTAGGGCAAGATAATAATTTACTGCTCACATTGTGTCGAAATAATTCTTTCAAAACTATAGAATGCATTTCATTTATATTTTAAAATGTCCAACTGAATAGATCTCCTGATTTATTGCATTTCTATAGTCATGTAACAACTGCGAATCCATTAAGCACCATTCTTTCTAAAGATATAGCCAACATGTGCATCCTTCTTTGTCTTAAAATGCAACAAAAGAACATACCTAATATTTGAAACGGAAGACAACCAATTCACATTTTTTTACAAGTCTCCAAAACGTCTAGTAATAAGATATATTGCCCGGTCGAGGCTGACTTTCTAAACACATGTTGGGTTGGTCTACGCCAGGGTATTTCATACTTAACACGCCCCAACCAAGATCGTAATTGGTTGTTATCTCGAGGGCAATAAAAGACAAACAATGGTGTCCTTAGGACAGCCTACTCGTAGTGACCAATGATCGAGGCTCTGACCACCTCCTACAAAATTCGATAGGAAGACGTTTCGAGAGTTGAAGACAGTCAGTAATGAGTCAGTCATGAGTCGGTAAACTGGAGTCCACCAGTGGAGTCAGTCCACAGACAGATGAATAGTTCTCATCGCCTTATTCAAAAAAAAATTAAATTCAGTTTGTGTAGCAAGTGACGGACGGGCATCTGTGCCTCGGCAGATGTCTCCTACCTGCCTAAGTTAAAAGTATTAAAGACAATTTAAATATACAGCGCACACTATCAGTGTTATTTTTTTTCGTCTTAAATTTCTTACATTGTTTTAAAAAGTAGACACCATAATTACGACGCGTCGCGACGTCAACATTCACACCACGGGCAGAGCAATCGAGCAACACAACCGGCGATACCTACATACTTTCGGATCCCTAGCGCGCCTCTACCTTGCATAGGTATATTTCACGGCCGCTAGACTCCTCATCCAGAGCCCAGCGACTCCTGCCTTAGAGTCCAGCGCTCCACTGAGACAACTGAATGTCTCTGGACGTCCCGGCGAAGCTTACAGCGACTGCCTCCTCGCCAGTCCAGCTTCACGGAGCCCCTGCTCCAATCCGACGTCCTCCACGATGTCAGCAACCCCTGCCTGCGAGTCTGCTGCATCCACGACGAGCCAAAGCCGCTCGTATCTCATCGCCTCACCACAACACGAGCCAAAGCCGCTCGTCTCTCGCCTCAACATCCTGCCACGCGAGCCAAAGCCGCTTGCACCATCTGCCAAGCCGACGTCGCTCGACTAGCGCCTCATCTCAGCACCAAACAAAATCACTCGCCTTAACACGCACCCACTACACAAAGCACCGACGTCTCAATATTTCCTTTTTTTACTGTTTTCATTTTTTTTGTGTACTTAGCTTTAAGTTTACTAACACATTTTAATTTTTTTTCAATATACATGACCCCTGGTCATATTTAAAATACCCGTTATGTGTTTTATTCCTCTACAACTCTCACCAACAATTACAAACTGTATTGTGTAAAACAACTTAATACCCTCCTACAATTATTATTATTCTTTTCTCTCTTAAATATTTTTTTCTTCTTAAATAATTAAAATTAAACTATATAATATTTTTTTTTTAAATTACAAAAGGGGGTGTATTAAATGGCCCCAATCAACGTGGGGCCTTGGCTGATATGTTTATCAGCGGACACACGCCCTGAGATGTCAGTTACCTACTCAATATCCTGTTTTACACAATACCTACTCACATATCAGATTAATTGTTGGTCGAGGTGGAGGAATGAAAATTGTCTATTTAAATGTGTAAATTGTTGAGGTATTCGGTTTAATTTTTTATCGGTTTTCTTATTCTTATTATTTTGAACACGATTTTTTTGACCTGCGGTAATTATCGGTATTACATAGTGTTGCATTTTTATTGTAATCGGATTTAAATTAACGTGCTTTCTTTATCGGGGTGATCTATCTAAAATTGTATTTATCATTATTCTAGTATTTCACTTGCTTTATTTATCGGGATGCTAAATTTTAATTAATTTTATCGTGATGTTATATTACCTACTTGCTTTATTAGCCGATATTCTATGTAACTACTCGCAATTATATTTTCATTGATTTTGTTTACTCTTGCCTTTTTCACAAATGTAGACGCATTGAAAATCTCGATACGAATTGAATAGAGAAACCTCTTCAAATATCGTAGAAATGATATTAGATAATTTTTATGCAAAAAATTTTTTAAGCTTGTGTTTCCCTTAAACACAGGTGGTAGGGTCCCGAGGGATCTTTACGATATAGTTTTCTGTAAATAAACATGTAAATATTAGTTTTAAGTGTAATAATAAGTTAGGCTTTAATCATAATTAATTTTAAGTGTTTTAGGATATAGGAAAATTAGAAAAAAATATTATTACGAATTGAATTATCTTAACATCATTTCTGAACCAAATATTCGCGTAAAACTCTAAACTACCAAATATGTATTCGCAAACTTCAAACGACTTCATGCATATCTTTGCCAACGCCGCCAACGGCACGCGACATCGCAATAGGTAATTGCAATTACCTACGTACAGCGAGAGTAAACTATACCTACCTATGAAAGATGCGAAATTATTCCTTGATTTTACTTACGGTTATTATTTTAATTGTGATATAGAACTTTGTACATTTTAATTTTAAAATCGCTTGTCGAGAATAATGGGCACTTGTTTCCGCAATATTGAGGGAATAAAACTCATTGTTGAGTATATGCTGTCGCATATTGCCTTTCTGGTACGTTACGGTAAATTGGTGGACACTTGGACTGGTGTCCCCTGTTCAAATCTCGGGTAAGGTAGTGTAGATGGATGTCGCACGTTCCGAAATATGACATTTTGGGTCTTTCTCTAGAGGCGAATCACCACACGTCGATACAATGAGCTTTATTATATATTTAATCATGCGGTTCAAGCATACCATATCGTAATATTCTATATAAATAATGTTACCAACCCTTTTCTCTTTATGATAACATCACGATTACACATACCTAACTATTCGTAAGATCGTATATGATATCAATGTTTTGTGTAGCAGACCAATGATCTTGAACGTTCTCATTAGGATAATATTTAATGTAGTGCAATTTTTTTTCCATACCGAATACCTCACAATATATAGTGTTTCTTATTTTGTTAATTTTAGATTATAAGTTAGATTTAATTGGCAATCCTAAACAGATTGCCTGGCGCCCAGCAATCAAAATCATTCTTAATCAACAATCAAATCATTCTTAATCAACAATCAAATCATTCTTAATCAACAATCAAATCATTCTTAATACAATCAAATCATGCTTAATCTCATCTACATGCACATCATCTCAGTTGAAACATATTTTCATGTTATCACAATAATGTTCATATTCATTTTTTTTGAAGAGTAATTATTTCGACAACCACAGTGGGGGAGTTTGTTGCGTTCGAATTATTTGAATTAATTCTTACGCAATAATACCTACTTATAAAATGTTCGCAGTGGGTTTTTATTTTTCTTAGGGCAAGATAATAATTTACTGCTCACATTGTGTCGAAATAATTCTTTCAAAACTATAGAATGCATTTCATTTATATTTTAAAATGTCCAACTGAATAGATCTCCTGATTTATTGCATTTCTATAGTCATGTAACAACTGCGAATCCATTAAGCACCATTCTTTCTAAAGATATAGCCAACATGTGCATCCTTCTTTGTCTTAAAATGCAACAAAAGAACATACCTAATATTTGAAACGGAAGACAACCAATTCACATTTTTTTACAAGTCTCCAAAACGTCTAGTAATAAGATATATTGCCCGGTCGAGGCTGACTTTCTAAACACATGTTGGGTTGGTCTACGCCAGGGTATTTCATACTTAACACGCCCCAACCAAGATCGTAATTGGTTGTTATCTCGAGGGCAATAAAAGACAAACAATGGTGTCCTTAGGACAGCCTACTCGTAGTGACCAATGATCGAGGCTCTGACCACCTCCTACAAAATTCGATAGGAAGACGTTTCGAGAGTTGAAGACAGTCAGTAATGAGTCAGTCATGAGTCGGTAAACTGGAGTCCACCAGTGGAGTCAGTCCACAGACAGATGAATAGTTCTCATCGCCTTATTCAAAAAAAAATTAAATTCAGTTTGTGTAGCAAGTGACGGACGGGCATCTGTGCCTCGGCAGATGTCTCCTACCTGCCTAAGTTAAAAGTATTAAAGACAATTTAAATATACAGCGCACACTATCAGTGTTATTTTTTTTCGTCTTAAATTTCTTACATTGTTTTAAAAAGTAGACACCATAATTACGACGCGTCGCGACGTCAACATTCACACCACGGGCAGAGCAATCGAGCAACACAACCGGCGATACCTACATACTTTCGGATCCCTAGCGCGCCTCTACCTTGCATAGGTATATTTCACGGCCGCTAGACTCCTCATCCAGAGCCCAGCGACTCCTGCCTTAGAGTCCAGCGCTCCACTGAGACAACTGAATGTCTCTGGACGTCCCGGCGAAGCTTACAGCGACTGCCTCCTCGCCAGTCCAGCTTCACGGAGCCCCTGCTCCAATCCGACGTCCTCCACGATGTCAGCAACCCCTGCCTGCGAGTCTGCTGCATCCACGACGAGCCAAAGCCGCTCGTATCTCATCGCCTCACCACAACACGAGCCAAAGCCGCTCGTCTCTCGCCTCAACATCCTGCCACGCGAGCCAAAGCCGCTTGCACCATCTGCCAAGCCGACGTCGCTCGACTAGCGCCTCATCTCAGCACCAAACAAAATCACTCGCCTTAACACGCACCCACTACACAAAGCACCGACGTCTCAATATTTCCTTTTTTTACTGTTTTCATTTTTTTTGTGTACTTAGCTTTAAGTTTACTAACACATTTTAATTTTTTTTCAATATACATGACTCCTGGTCATATTTAAAATACCCGTTATGTGTTTTATTCCTCTACAACTCTCACCAACAATTACAAACTGTATTGTGTAAAACAACTTAATACCCTCCTACAATTATTATTATTCTTTTCTCTCTTAAATATTTTTTTCTTCTTAAATAATTAAAATTAAACTATATAATATTTTTTTTTTAAATTACAAAAGGGGGTGTATTAACTGTATCAGAGAGAAAGGATATTGTCTCTAAATTGAAATTATGTTTTTGTTGTTTTGGAAAACATCTGATAAAGGATTGTAAGTCTAACAAAAAGTGTCAAACTTGTGATAGGAAACATAATGTTTTATTGCATACTGATAATTCATCGGTAGTAGGTATCTGCCATAAAGGGATTCGGGGTAATGAATCTATTGGTCAAGTGATATTAGGAACAATTATAGGATATGTCCAGGGAAAAGATGGGCAATTTTATAAGGCCAAGTGTTTAGTTGATTCTGGAAGTCAGGTTACTTTGATGTCTGGGAAGTTTTGTAAGAATATAGGATTCTATACAAAAGGGCATTCTGTATCATTGACAACGCTGTCTTCTACTAATATTGATGTAAAGGGTTCTATGCAATTTTGTTTATTTAATAATAAATATAACAAGTCGCTATTTGTAAAGAGTGTAGTGGTGGATGCACTTCCATCAAACTTGCCTAGGAGAGATTTATCTCATCAGTGTAGAGTTTTGACTCAAGATTTAGAATTGGCAGATAATGAATTTTGGAAAAGCAGTAATATTGATATATTATTAGGAGCTGACATGTATGGAAAATTGTTTACAGGAAATTGTAAAAAATTATCAGAAGATTTATATGCATTTGAGACCATATTTGGGTTTGTAATTTTAGGTCAAGATTTTGTACATGATAACAATGAGTTGTTAACATGTTTTGTATCATCTGATGTGTTAGATGAAAAATTAAAAGGGTTTTGGGAAATAGAAGAGGTAAACACAGTATCAAGTAGTAGGAAAATGTCACATTCGGATGAGGAATGTGTTCAGTTATACAATGATTTACATTATCGTAATGACGACGGTAGATTTGTAGTACCGCTCTTATTAAAAAAAGATATTCACGTACCATGTGTTGGTACTTTTGGTTTTGCTCTTAAAAGATTAACTAATATGGAAAGAAAATTTTGTAATAATTTGGAAATTAAACTTGAATATACAAAGTTCATGAAGGAATATGAGATGTTAGGACACATGAAAGAAGTTCCTTTACAAGGCGATCCAAATGTATATTATATTCCTCATCACTGTGTTCTGAAACCTGATAGTTTATCTACTAAATTGAGAGTTGTTTTTGATGGCAGTTCTAATACAAACGCAACTGGTGCATTAAACAAATATTTACATGTAGGTCCAAAGTTGCAAAAGGATATAATCGAATTATTGTTAAAGTTTAGAATCTATAAAATCGGGTTTTCTGCTGACATAACTAAAATGTATAGACAAATATCTATCAGGCAAGAAGATAGAAGATATCAGCATGTATTGTGGCGAGAAGATCCGTCACAACCTGTCAAAGAATATGAGTTATGCACTGTGACATATGGTTTAGGAAGCTCACCCTATAATGCAATTCAAACAATAAATCAGTTAGCTTTGGATGAAAGTGATAAATACCCATTAGGTGCTAAAGCTCTTCATAATAGTACATATGTAGATGATATTATATGCGGTGATCATAATATTGAAGATGCTATTATTTTACGAGATCAGTTGATTTCTATTTTACGAAGTGGTTGTTTTGAATTGTCAAAATGGGCAACTAACTGTCCTGAATTTATTCAAGATTTTAATAAATCTGATAGCAGTGTGATCTGTTTTGCTGAAGACAGTAATCATATTAAATTATTAGGAATTAAATGGGATTTTGTGAATGATGTTTTTAATTATCAGGTTAAGAAAATTGATATTAAATATACAAAGCGTATGATTCTATCGGTCGTTTCATCTATATATGACCCTGTAGGATGGATCACTCCGTTTACATTTTTATTGAAAAGTTTCATTCAAAATTTGTGGAAAATGAAATTGCGATGGGATGATATTATTCCAGAATCCACGAAAGTCCAGTGGAATAAAATAGTTGATCAAATGTCTTTATTAGAGGAATTTAAATTGAATAGGTTTTTTGGAACTAGCGTTGATAGTCAGTGTTATTTAGTTGGCTTTTCTGACGCCTCTAATGACGGATATAGCGCTGTTTGTTATTTGGTTACTGAGGATAGTAAACAAATATCTCTGGTGACTGCCAAGTCTAAGGTTGCTCCAATTAAGATGCAAACGATACCACGCTTGGAGCTCTGTGGTGCATTATTATTATCAAAATTAATTAAATATACTTTATCTGTATTTCAAGATGCAATTATTATAAAGGATGTATATATGTACACAGATTCTAGTATTGTTTTGTCGTGGCTTAAAACACCATCATATCTATTAAAATTATTTGTTGCAAATCGAATAGAACGTATTTGGGAAAACGTGCCTCATGGAAAATGGTTTCATGTGAGATCTCAATGTAATCCAGCAGATTGTGCATCTAGAGGATTATATCCAGAAGAATTAGTTGGTCACACGTTGTGGATAAACGGTCCAGAGTGGCTGTTAGAACCTGTTGACAGATGGCCACGGTGTGATGATTATATTGTACCTGCACAATTGCCAGAATATAAAGGGTTAGTTAATCAATCTAATGCTTTAATTTTAGAAGATAAAGATAGATTAGGATTGTATAAAATAACTAATAAATATACAAAGTTAACACGTGTAGTAGCTTGGATTTTAAGGTTTAAAAATAATTGTCTGTTGAATGTTAATAATCGCACTAAAGGAGATTTGTGTAATAGGGAAATGGAAATTAGTTTACAAGCAATTATAAAATATGATCAGAGTTTACATTTTATGAAGGATATTAATATGTTAAAATACAAAAATCAATGCGATAATCCTCAACTGCAGAAGTTGAATTGTTTTATAGATAAACAGGGACTTGTCAGAGTGGGCGGAAGAATTAGATATTCTGCACTACCCGATAAAATGAAATTTCCAATATTGTTGCATAAGCATAGTGAGTTTGGAAAATTATTGATAAATTATTTTCATATATCATATTTGCATGTGGGTCCCAGATCACTGCAACATTTAATACAACGGAAATATTGGATTGTTTCAGCGAGAAATAGAATTAAGTCTGTTTTGTCAAAGTGTCTTGTGTGTAAGCGATTTAGTATTTCACCAGTGCAGCCAATAATGGCTGACTTGCCAGCTATTCGGGTTACTCGTCATCGACCATTCATAAACGTATCAATTGACTTAGGCGGGCCGTTTATTTTGAAGGAAAATAAACGTCGCAATTCGAAAACGTATAAGGCATACTTTTGTGTTTTCGTATGTATGACTACAAAGCCCATACATATTGAAATTGTCAATGAATTATCTACTAGTGCATTTATTGCTTGCTTAGAGAGATTTGTATCTCGACGTGGTTTATGTACTACAGTATATAGCGATTGCGGAACAAATTTGGTTGGCACACGTAAATATTTGACTGGAGTTTTTAAATTTTATAGTGACTGTATCCAGGATACAGATTTTCGAAATTTCTGTCTCGAAAAATGCATCGATTGGCATTTGAATCCTCCTAAAGGTCCACATTTTGGTGGCCTACATGAGATCAACGTAAGATCTATAATAAAGTATCACTTAAAGCGAGTTGTTGGCAACCAAGTGATGACTTATGAGGAGTTTAATACAGTATTGATTAAGATCGAGGCGGTAGTGAATTCTAGACCACTTGTTCCTATGTGTAATGATATTGACAGCGTAGATGCCTTAACGCCAGCTCACTTTATTATAAGTGAGGTATTGGTTGGTATTCCAGAGTATGACGTCACAGATATTAAATTGAATAGGTTAGATAGATGGCAGATGATCACAAGAATGTATCAGGATTTTTGGAAACGTTGGAGTGTGGAATACCTCACTTCACTTCAACAGCGTAAAAAGTGGTTCACTTCAGTGCCTAATATACAGGTGGGAGATTTAGTGTTAGTGAAAGAAGAAAGGTTACATCCTTTACAATGGAAATTGGGAAGAATTGTGGCTACCATGCCAGGAAATGATAATATTGTACGGGTGGTAAAAGTTAAGACAAAAGAGGGAATATTTGTTCGACCTGTTGTGAAAATATGTCCCTTAGATGTTTAATAGAAATAGTTAAGAATAATGTTAGTCTTATAGTTTTAGTTGGTTATTATAACAATTAAGTTAAATGTGTTTTCGTTATGACAGAAAGGTCTGTCTATTGTTTTCATTGATATAGTCTGTGAACTATCTTTTTGAATTTTTTTTAATGTGATTTTGTTTTGGATAGTATGTTATTGAATTTTTTTTGTGTTTTTGTAATTTCATGAATTGGACAATGTGGAGTTTTATTTTGTGATGGCTGCATTAGTGATATGAGTTTGTTAAAAGTTAATTTTGTTTGTGGCCACCGGGCGGTTATGGGCGGTTATGTAGAAGCATATTTCCTTTAAATCCCTTCCATGCCATTGTCCCCTCACCGATGTATGAGAATTGTCACTTGTCAAAATAATTTTGGGTGACAATAAGTGTCAAGTGAAATTAACCAGTACAAGTTTGAAGACCACTGCGTGTGGATGTGTGCACAGAAAAAATAATCAGTGAACCAGGAGTATAGAAGCATCGGTGAGATAGTTTAAAAATACAGTCCACTACCTACCATCTAATACCCATCACCTGATGTTTTCTACAATCATTACACATTGAACGAACGTTTCAATTACCCAGTGTCACTTCTATTTTCACGGCCGAATGTATTGCAATGAAGGAAGCTCTTTTCGAAATCATAGCTTTGAAAATACCACATTCGGTAATTTTTTCAGATTCTTTAAGTCTTATACAAAAGTTGAAATATAATTCGAAAAAAGCAACGGAAAATCTCATATATGACCTGAGATACCTTCTGTTCATGGCAGCGAAAAGAGACATTGACATAACGTTGTGCTGGATTCCATCACATAGTGGAATATCCGGTAATGAACGAGTCGATCAACTGGCCAAGGAAGCTTGTTACTGTGGGGTTTACCCTCAATCATTTGCACCTATTACTAGTGACTACATTCCTATTATTAAAAGTCAAATACAAAGAGAATGGACTGAATTCTGGCAAAACTCTCCGACAGGCTCCTATTGTAAAAATATTGTTAAATCTATTCCTCCACGCCCATGGTACGAACAAGAAAGACATTCTTAACACAACATCTCCCTCATATCCAGAATGAAAATAGGCCACTGTTTGCTTGCCCCTCACTTGACGAGGATTGGCGTATTATCATCCCCCACATGCGACTGTGGAACATCGGTCGAGACTCTGGATCATGTCTTCTTTGAATGTCCATTATATCAGAGATCTGAATTTCTTACAGCAATTGTGGAAGAATGCGATACACTCCCAGTGAATATCATACATTTACTATCTTTGGAAGAATCGAATATCATATTTATACTAACTAACTTTCTTAAAAAAAATAATAAAAACATCTAAAACCTTTTTGGCTGCCCCTCGCGGTATTAACTAACACCGACTCAATGAGTATAATATAATACCGGCTCATCGAGCATCCAGCGACAGTATTATAGCACCCGTGTTTTACCAGTGATAATACCAACTTGTTTACGCTACTTATTATATATGTATGTACCTATTATTATCATTGAAACATTCATTTCGGCGATCTACAGTATTATTCGAGGTGACAGCAATAATAACATTATGTATAAAATATAACCCTTGCACCATTTGAACGCATAAAGAATAAATTTTAGTTTGACTTTTTATAACAATACCTACATCTTTTGATACCTCGTTTTAAATCTTAATTATGTTTTACTTAACTTGCATAATGGCTAGGATCACTCGTAGACGAGTGGATAGCCGTAAAACAATATAGAATAGAATAGATGCTGCATAATTTTGTTACCCATTTTATATCTTCTAAAGTGAGGAACGTCATATTTTTTTGCGATAGTTGCAGCGGGCAAAATAAAAACTTTACTATGTTTTGCTATGTGTATTACTTGGTTCACATAATGAAAAGATTCGATAGTGTGTCTACCATATTTCCTGTCAGAGGACACTCCTACATGAAGTGCGACAAAAATATGGCTTTAATCAACCAAAAAACACTTTAATCCATGTGAAATGCCAAGTGACTGGGTGTCAGTAGTTGAAAAAGCCCGTACTAATCCAGAACCCTTTCATGTTATTGATTGTAGTTATTTATGTTAAATAATTTTTCAAAGCTATTCAAGGATTACTTTGTTAGCAAGTGCCCTTTTGCATCCCGACCTATGCGTCAACTGCTAATAAAAAACACAGCTTCCAGTCAAATATTAGTAAAATCTGACCATTATACTGGCAGGTATGATTCCTATGTATTGGTTAAAAGGTCTAGAAATCTAGAATTGCCAGACAATAATAATATAACAAAATTGTATCCAAATTTATTAAAGGTGTCCAGACCAAAATTTGATGACCTTCAATACTTAAAAAATTTTTGCACTAATTTAGAGGCACAAAATTTTTATACAAATTTCCCTAAACAATCTTAATCTATAATGCAAAGTGTCCTGACTGACATAATCACTCATCAACGCACAGCCCAAACGTCTAATTGTAGAGAAATGAAATTTTGAAATCGAATAGGTTTAATAACAAAACATTTTTGGAAATTCCGCCCCTAAGTGGGTGAAAATTAGGGTTAAAAGTTTTTAAGAATACACAAATATCTCGGAAACCAGACGTGATATGAACTTGAGATTTGGCATATCGATACTCCTATTAAAATTAGTAATATAGCGTGTAATATAATAGCGTGTTTCGCCGTTTTTCTATATATTTTTTAAAAGAGATGAAAAAGGGCGTGCCGAAATACGGATAATTTATAGATAAGTATTAATAAACCAAAAACTCATTTTATGGAAATTTCCTAATTCCCCTTTATCTAAGAAAGTATCAACATGTGTTATTCTGTACTGAAAAAATGACACTTATAAGGCGTTAAAGGGTGGGGGGGTAGTTATTTTTGAAAAATCATATCTCAGAAACTAATATTTGACTACATTTGTACAAAATTTCAGCGTTCTGGCTTTTATAGTTTTTGAGATATGTGGACAAACGCGAGCTGATGAGTTTAGTTTTCTGAATTGCTTCTGAAAATTGGAAATGGAGAGTTTCCTGCAACTGAATGTAAAATTTCTATCCCCTCCGGACTATGTACAATAGTTAATTCTTTGGAGGAGCTTACATCAAAAATATATCCCGAGATTGAAAAATTAACTGAAAAATCTACGGAATGGTTGTATGAACGTGCCATATTAACTCCCAAAAATAATATAGTTAACTCAATAAATGAATTCCTTATTGATTCGTTTGAAGGGGTCCATATGGATCTATCGATTCAGTTGTTCAGAGTGAAGAGTCCCAAGGACAAACATTGAAAGTAGCAGGGATCGACCTGAGGTAAGACCGTTTTTCGCATGGACAATTTTATGTAGCCTGTTCAAGAGTAAGCTCACCAAACTCTCTGGTAATATTGGCACCTAAAAGAAAAACGGCTAACGTTGTTTACAAAGAAGTCCTGTTATAATTTGTTATTTTCTTCTTAGCTATTTCTCCACTGCTTGATGTTGATAGGCACCCCGGACGAATGGTGTGTCTCTCAATAGATAACCAGTTTAAAGAAAACATTTGTGCAACTCCTGCGCCTTCACCGCTCTTCTTTGGTTCGTCAGCGAGTTTGTCTGTACCGCCGCTTTTACTGCGCAACGACCACCCTTTCTTCAACAAACACTACGACGCATCGTTCCAAATGTCTGGTCCCCACTCTCTCTAAACGAACTTCGACGCTTCGCCTCCCAGAGTACTCCCTTGACCTCCGCCGACCTATCTTTACCTATCGCCAGACGAAATCAAGCTAAGTACCTACTTAATGTAGCGAGTACACACTCATACTTCCATCAGAATCCATTCTTTGTCACTAATAATCAACATATTTTTTATAATAAGACAATAACTCTTGGCCCTTTATATTATCTTCATTTAAATTTAGCAGAATACCTACTTTTATGACTTATTCAGTGTAAAGGCATCAATTATTCATAATTTTCACTTTATATTTACTGTAAATGCACTCTGTCAATGTAACGTAAGGATAGTCAATTTTCTTTTACCCTTTGATCATAAGAGCAATTAAATATGGTTTGACCATGTGCGAATAGAATGACTTCCTTATGTTCCTCACTGTCTCATGCTATATATTTTTTATCAGATGCCAACAAAAAGTCGCAAACAAAATGGCGTTTATGCATTGCGCTGGAAACCATTTCTGTAAGGATTGTGAAAATCATACAAGATTCTGTCATCAAACGAAGGTACACGTTTCAGTTTTCAAGTGCGTAAAATATACCATTAACGACGTATTTTTTTATAAAATCAGCTTTGGCTGTGTTTATTTCAGAGCAGAACCTTCATCTCTTTCAAATATCGCTTTGTTAGTGTCTTTGTATGATCCGTAAGCTGGTGGCGGCCGCAAAACTATAAAAGGTGCACTATTGTCACGATAATCAACTGTGGGTGAGTTATTATTTACATAAAAAAAAAGAAATCGTAAACATTTTTTTTAAACCATGTCTGGAAGAAAAGTTAAATGTTTTCAATGTCAAAATACTCTCAGTCCCAAGAAATATCTAAAATGTGCAAGGTGCAAGGCAGCCCTTCCACCACTCTTGTGGTGGCATAACAGAAGAAAAATACAGACAACTTAACCAGAAGGGGATCCTGGCAGTGTCGGGAATGCACAGCATTCCAATATTAAAGAAAAAAGAGGGACGAAAGGTCGTTATTGGTGACCTCTCATCGCACATCTAAGAGTTCTGTCAGAATGTGAAAAGCATAACATTAGCTTTATTTGTCTGCCACCTAATGCAACACACATTCTGCAACCACTAGATGTTGCTTACTTTCGGCCACTAAAATTCAAATGGCGACAGGTTTTACTAAGCTGGAAAAAAAGTCAGTCTGGAAGGATGCTACCAACAACCCCTAAGGACCAATTTCCAAATCTTTTGAAACAAGCTCTTGAGTCATTAACTGAAACAAAAGGAAATTTGATTTCAGGATTTAGGAAAACTGGAATATTTCCTATTGACAAAGAACAGCCTCTGAGCCGACTACCAAAACAAGATCGAATTCATGCAAAAGTTAAAGGAAAATCGAGCCAATATTTGCGCAGAAAAGGATATAATAAGAAAGAAAAAAATCAATATAGCTCCTGGGAAGTATATCTGTGTTGAAGATATTTTTGGCGCAGGTCCATCTACATCTCAAACTGGAAAAAATAAGAAAATAATACAAAATAAACGCACAAAATGACAATGTTCCACTACAAGTTGCCGTGATGTAGACATGAGTCTTGTGTATTCTACTGAAGACCACGTGATGTTTTCGGATGGTGAATATGATGTTATGATTGAGCTTCAAGATGAGGCCAGTTTGACAATGTTATCAGTCGAAAAAAGCCCAACCTTTCTTGTTACATGTCAAGAGTCAGCTGCACAAAGCAACAATGCTGCACCTAAGATTACATTTGAATCACCGAAGAAAGCTGGAACTGCTGTAGATTGTCTGTCATATGCAGGCAAAAAAATATATCGGACGGAGACTATGTTTTGATCGAGTGAAATTCACAAAGATATCCTGGCCAAGCCACTTCTATTGTACATGACGAGGGAGCCTTTGTGAGCTGTATGAAAAGAGGTAAACATTTTTGGCGATGGCCAGTCTACAAGGACGAGCAGATCTATACTTGGGATATTATTATCTGCAAGATAAATGCCCCCAAATTTGAAAAAAAGGCTGTTTCTTAGTACCTGAGTTAGATAGTTAAATAGGTATCAAAAAATCAAAAATAGATAGGTACAATGAATCTCAATAATAAGGCTGTATATGTTGTAAGATTATTTTTTAAATACATACCTATTAAGACGCAAGTATTTTAACCTAACCTAAGATGATTACTCGGTAATAAGACTGTTTAAAACCTTTGAGATTACTTTATAACTAGTTGCATGTAACACATGAGATCCAACTGTCGATAGCGATAGTATGTATAGTTGAAGAATATGTACCAAACTATAAACCCATAAATACAAATTATTGAATATTGTCAGATATTTTGTTTTCTATACAACATATGTAGGTATGTATGTCAAGATAGGATAGTATAGAGGAAGGTCCTTTTTTCCTACCCAGAATATGAAAATAGCATGATGGTATGTATGTTTGTTTGGAGATGAAGTATCAAACTATTAAGTCTTCTTACATATTGTGTATAGGCGACTGCCATACAAAATGTATGAAGCAATGTCGTCACTAAATTCCATTTTTAAAAAAATTGTTAAAAAAAATTGAGATCTTCTACTACAATGCTAATATTTTTTATAGAAAATTAAATTATCTAGTTGGGGTGTTTCGGCTTTTTTCGATAATTGTAAAAGTTTTTGAAAAATAGGCAGTTAAACTCATAAATTTATCATAAAAAAAATACTTTTCTTAATAAAAAATGTTTGAGAAACCCTGGAATTTTCTTGAAAAAACTAATTTGAGATTTTGTATTTGTCTGTGTTTGTACCAATTTTCAGCGTTCTAGCTTTTATGGTTTCTGAGATATATGGAAAAATAAAGTAAAAATTCAAAAGTTGATAACCCCTGACTGAAACAAAAATTCAAAATTCCGAGTATAAAAGTTTTGTAGGCCTGTAACTGTTTATATATTCTGAAATTTTAAGCTCTGTAAATTGAGCGGATCAAAAGTTATAAGGGGGGGACAAACACACACAGACACACGAAATGTTCTACTCCGAATTCTTAGTAAATCCGTGTATGGAACATATATGCTGCGAAGCCTCTAAGTTGGAAAAGCCGTGAAAAAAGTAGACCTCTGCATACAATTCTCGCGTATCCTGGCTTGAAACATTGTCGATATGTTAAGAGAACAAAGTTCTCCTGAACAAATCGACAGTTGGAAGATTTAGTCTACATACTTTAGATACCAAAACTTAGCAATTTAATAACTAGTTGCATGTAACACATGAGATCCAACTGTCGACAGCGATAGTATGTATAGTTGAAGAATAAGTACCAAACCCATAAATACAAATTATTTATTATTTTATGATATTTAGTTTTCTATACAACACATGTACCTAGGTAGTCAAGATAGGATAGTATGGAGGTCAGTCTTTTTTTCCTACCCGGAATATGAAAACAGCATGATGGTATATGTATATTGTATGTTTAGAGATGAAGTATCAAACTATTAAGTCTTCTTTGATATTGTGTATAGGTGACTACCATACAAATTGTATGAAGCGATGTCGTCACTAAATTCAATTTTTATAAAAATTGTTAAAAAAAATTTGAGATGTACTGCTACAATGTTAATATTTTTTATATAAAATTAAATTATCTAGTTGGGGTGTTTCGGCTTTTTTCGATATTTTAAAAAAAATGGAAATATAGGCAGTTAAACTCATAAATTTATCATAAAAAAAATACTTTTCTTAATAAAAAATGTTTGAGAAACCCTGGAATTTTTTTGAAAAAACTAATTTGAGATTTTGTATTTTTCTATGTTTATACCAATTTTCAGCGTTCTAGCTTTTATGGTTTCTGAGATATAGGGAAAAATAAAATAAAAATTCAAAAGTTGATAACCCCTGACTGAAACAAAAATTCAAAATTCCGAGTATAAAAGTTTTGTAGGCCTGTAACTGTTTATATATTCTGAAATTTTAGGCTCTGTAAATTGAGCGGATCAAAAGTTATAAGGGGGGGACGGACACACACACGCACAGACATACACACACACACACACACACAGACACACAGACACACACACACACACACACACACACAGACACACACACAGACACACGAAATGTTCTACTCCGAATTCTGAGTAAATCCGTGTATGGAACATATATGCTGCGAAGCCTCTAAGTTGGTGTTTTTTGACTTCAAAGTTGGAAAAGCCGTGAAAAAAGTAGACCTCTCCATACAATTCTCGCGTATTCTGGCTTGATACATTGTCGATATGTTAAGAGAACAAAGTTCTCCTGAACAAATCGACAGTTGGATAAGTAAAACATTTTTTTTAGTTTTTGTTAAATTTTATTAAGAAGTCTGTTTAAAAGGACATTTTTATAATTTTTTTTTCTTCAAAAATTAAATAATTTTATATGTCAAAACGTTTATTATTGTTTTACCTTTCATTTTAACGTCAAACTTTGGCTCTATGCCGCGTCCAGTATAGGTTTTGTATCAAAAACAATCTGCAAGACAAAGTAACCCTCTCCAAAGATCAACTTTGGCTCAATTTAAAAAAAATTGAAACTGTTACATTTCATTTAATAATTAAATTTAGTTATAATTAGCTACTACCCTTATTAACCGAATAAAATCACTATAACCCTTAGAAGTCAATCAGAGTCTCTACACCAGATAGATTTCTAAAAGTATGCGAAAAAAGTAGCCAAAGTAACCCGACCTTACGGAATATGCAACAATAAATTCCCGTCCTTACGGAATATGCAAGAATAAATTATTATTTATTTTATTTAAAAATAGCTTTTGATAGCATAAGTCACAAAAAACTTCTTAATAAACTTGATAAAATCGGAATTACAGATACATTAATAAAATGGATTGAAAGTTTTTTGTCCTCTAGGGATCAATAAGTAAAAATAAATAATACTCTAAGCGTACCGAATACAAGTGGAATACCTCAAGGCACAATCTTGGGCCCTATTTTGTTCATATTGTATGTAAATGATATATTTAAATTGACAATATCAGGAAAACTTGTTTCATATGCAGACGATACGGCAATTACTTTTCAGGCAAATTCATGGAATGAACTTGAAGAAAATGCTAACACTGATATGAATTTATTAAAAGAATGGTTTGACAATAATATATTAACCCTGAATATTGAAAAAAACTTATATACCTTTTACCATAAACAAGAAAATACCTCCTATTGCATTAAATATTAAAATCCACTCAAAGAACTGTTCTACAAAAGAATTGACGTGTAAAAATAAAGATTGTTTTATGTATAACAAATAAAAATTAAATTAAAAATTTAGGAGGAATAATTGACAGTAATCTAAAATGGAAAACTCAAATAAATAACACTATAAACAGATTAAGAAAGCTTATTTATATATTTATTAACGTTAGAAACATCCTTAACTTAAAATTACTTAAAAATGCATATTACGCTTTCGCACATTCGATAATGCAATATGGCATTGTTGCATGGGGGGGCGTATAAAACATCCATTTTGCCTCTAAAAATTACACAAAGGTTGATGATAAAAATTATATCGAATATTTTTATTATTGCATATGCGCAAACATTGGATTTTTTTCCCTGTCGGGAGTCAAAGATACTTTTTAACAGATTTTAATTATCTCAATAGAGACGAAGTTGGAATACTGTAGGAGAACCGGGAAATCAAGGCACCTACAGGGCCTACGACCTGTCATCGGCCGGTTTACGTGATCACTTTATGCGCTTGCGCAACGTTCACCAATTATGCCTTTTTTTATAATGAGATCAATTCAACATAAAAATTATAAATAAAAAACCATCTGACTATCCAACTTTGCAACTATTTCGTGATTTCAAGTGTCATATTTTAAAAGTATTTATAAAAAAATGTGCTATTTCAAATACATAAGGACATTGGAAGGTCGCACCATGCCTTTGTACGTGTGGCGATTGATAAACAAAATATAGTGGGTCAATTGTGTACCCCGTTAACACATACAAGTTTTGCACAGCACTAAACATTATAAGAACGTGTTAGATACCTAATAATTTACAGGGCAAGTGTGAAGGGTATAACCCCTAAATATTTATAACTTTAGGACCCCTTTCTTCCCGCCATGTTACAATGTCGAACGTTAAAGTCAGCGATCTAATATGATGCTTTCACGGCGAGAGTGATATCATCCAGTGGCTAGCAAAAGTTGAACTTGACTAAATTAAAAAAGATAACAGACGTGTCATCGATCATTCCACTGTTTTTGGAGGGACCTGCGTTCGCCGTTTATAATGAACTTAGTGCGGAAGATAAAAGTGACGAAGACGCCATTAAAAATGCGTTGGTGTGCGCATTCCTGACAAAACCGTTTCTAGCCTATGAAGAGTTTGTCGCGCGCACGTGGCGTGATGAGCCCGTTGACGAGTTCATGACGCACAAGAAGGCTCGCTCGGTTAGCGAGCGTGACGTCGGATGCTTCTGATGAAGGCCTTTATAGTTGGTTTGCCGTCGATTGTGTGAATTGCGTGCGTTGTCAAAAGTCGAAACAATATTGGATAATATTGGAATACGAGGACATGTCTTGACACTTTATCGTGATTATTTAAATAAATGAAAAATGTGTGTAAAGGCTTGTAAACGCACACGTGATTGTAAATATGTATTGACAGGTGTCCCACATGGCTCTATAATGGGGTGAGGTGTCGCCTAGATAGTAGTTCATGGTGTGTCACTAATGGTGGACTGTGTAGCGACGAAAAAACTATTATTAGGAAGAAATACATTTTATTTTTAATTACTTGTTTAAATTTTTATAGGTTATAACATGTGCTCTGTTCTCAATGTCTTGTGTTGTCCCAAGGCTTTGCTGAAAACCAGTAGCACTCCAGGGACACCTGGTAGAGAGCAACTGAGTAATAGGTTATGACATGTGCTCTGTTCTCAATGTCTTGTGTTGTCCCAAGGCTTTGCTGAAAACCAACAGCACTCCAGGGATACCTGGTAGTGCGCAGCTGAGCAATAGCATTTTTGTTGTCCATTTTTGATCAAAATTGTATATTTTTTTTATGATGTAAATGCAATAATAGCAACAAATAAACGGTTTATTTATTTATTTAGTGCGGTAGATGTCATCCTGGGGAAGAACGTCATCGGAGAGCTGGGCGGTGTTGCGATACTGCGCAATTGCGTGAAGTTCGCAAGAAGTGGACCGGATGACTACTGTGAGAATTGTGTCGAGGGCGACGAAGTCGCTACTGTCAAAATGGTAGTTGAAAACAAGGACTTTAGTGCTACATTCAATGGAAGTAACTGGTGCGTGAGTGGGGTTAGGAGAGATTACCCTTCTGAACTGGCAAACACTGTGGAGTGCGACAGAAGCGTCAAATGCCAGAAGCGGAAGTGGCCTTTGAAGAAGAGATTCATAGGTGGATCTCCGAGGGTTGGCCCCAACCATGAAAGGGAAGCTCGGGCGGTATTCTTTCTCTGATGACTGTAATTCAGAAAAACAAGGGAAAAGTTCGTCCTATGTTAGACTATCGAGAGCTCAACGAGAGTGTCCAGTGCCATACCGGTGAGGATGCAGCGGTATGCGATGAGACGCTTCGAAAATGGAGGAAACTGAGTGAACCTCTGAAACTGCTTGATCTCCAGTCTGCATATCTACAAGTACACGTTGACGAAAAAAGAAGTATCAACTTATTAGGTATAACGACAAAACGTATTGCTTGACGAGATTAGGTTTTGGGCTGAAGTGTGGTCCAAAAATTATGACACGAATCGTGAACGAGGTTCTTTCGCTTGATGAAAGGGTGCGACAAGGTACAGACAGCTATATCGATGATATTATAGTGAATGAGAGCATAATATCGGCAGAAGTCTGGTGACCAAGCCTCCCGAAGAGCTGGAGGGCGCAAGAGTGCTCGGGTTGTGTATCGAGCGTGACAAGGTGAGGCGTCTCATGTTTAGAAGAGACAATGACATTCCTAAGGCTATACAATTTGGAACTTGGAATGTTCTCAGCTTATATAGACCCGGAGCCGTTCAAACACTTGGGAACAACAATGTTACGGTATCGGAGTGTGCGCTGTACAGGAGGTAAGATGGTTGGACAGTGGCGAATTAAACATTAATGACATAGTAGGCATGAGAGAGGAGTTGGATTTGTGGTAGATAAGAAAATGAAAAAAGCTATTATTAGTTTTACTCCGGTATCTGATAGAGTTGCTGTCCTAAAGGTAAAAAGTAGACTATTCATTATAAGCATTTTGTCTGTGTATGGTCCGACAGAGGATCCAAGTGACGAGTCAAAGGATAACTTCTACCAGGAGTTGCAAGACACAGTATCATTCTTACCAAACCATGACGTGAAGATCATTCTTGGTGACCTAAATGCCAAAATTGGCAAAGAAGATATTTTCAGAGGTTATTGGAATGGAGAGCCTTCACGAAACTTCAAATGATAATGGAATCAGAGAGGTGTAGTTCGCGAACCAAAATCATATGGTGGTAGCTACAACAATGTTTGCTCATAAGAACATACATGAACAAACGTGGAACTCTAGAGACAAAAGAACTGTAAATCAAATTGACCATGCACTTATGGATACTAGACATAAATCATGTATATTAGATACACGAGGATCTGGCCGAACGGGAGCCAAGAGTGTAGAAGGAAAATACTCGATGATGCAGCCAAAGGCGCAGGAAAAGTCGTAGCCACACAAAAAGTAAAGTAAGTAAGTAAGTACGAGGAGCAGATTGTGACACAACCTCGTGGTTATCAAAGCTAAAATTAGGATTAAGTCAATGGTTAGAGAAGATTGCTCTGAGAAGATACAAATAAACCTAGAAAATTTGAAGGACCCTGAAATTAGATCAAAATATCAAATAGAAATGAAAAATCTATTTCAATCATTAAGCGATGGTACCTACAACAGTCGACAAGATGTTGATGGAATGTGGGAGAACTTTAAGAACATACTAAACAAAACAGCCATTGATACAGTAGGCAGAGCTCCAAATAGACGAAAAAAGAAGTGGTTCAACGAGGCTTGTGATGCGGCAATGAAGAGAAGAAAACAGATGAGGGGACTTTGGCTGGGTGAAAGAGATAAATACGCAGTCGAGTTTCATATTGTGTCCAAAAATACAAGTCAATAATCAGAACAGAGAAAAGAAAATCTTATTTTTGGATCTGTAATTGTATCTTATATAAATTGAACTATAAAAATAAATATAGTTTAAATACTCGGCGGATATTTTGTGGTTGTTCATATTAACCGTTTTGGCATGTGAATTTTGCCCTAAACCACTATATTTTGAGTCACTATGCGACATGTTTCGGCAGTGCTGTCCTGCCATCGACCGGCTAGTTGAGACTAGCCGATCGATGCCAGGACAGCACTGCCGAAACATGTCGCATAGTGACTCAAAATATAGTGGTTTAGGGCAAAATTCACATGCCAAAACGGTTTATAAAAATAAAATTACATGTTTTTTTTACATTCAGATATTCACACCATCACCACTTAACACCACACCACCATGCCTCGATATAAAACATTGACGGGTCGGAATGAGAGACAAGGAAATAATATATATGTGAGATATGTGAGTGAAAGAGATAGCATGTCTGTGTGTGTATATAGTGTTGGATTGGACGCGCGGGCGGCCATTCATCGTTCGCCGTTGATAGTAAAATACCTCCTTATATTATTGTAGTATTGACCTTGATTTGTATATTGTCTATTCGTGTGTTGTAAATAAAGTGTAAAAGAACATACATCTTTTACTTACAAATACTCAGAGTTCCACCCCAACAAATAGTAGTGTACAAGGACACTGTACTGGCGCAGTCTGGAGACGATTCTACAAAGAATTTGGAATTTTTTTCGAGAAGGAAAAAAATTTCGGCAACAACACAGGCGACAATATTTTTTTTTCACTGGAAAAAAAAATTGGAGGTACAAGTTCGTACAAGTGTACATAGACACTGTAGTGTACGAAAAGAAGATCTTCAAGGAAGCAGTATCGGAGCTGAAGAAGACAGGGTTCTTCTAGATACGACTTCGGGAGACTTCGACCGGACTTCAAGGGGACCAGAGGGGACCAAGGAAGACCAGGAAGGACAACGGGAACGGGAATCAGAGAGGACCAGGGGACCACAAGGTTGGACAAGAGGATTGGCTGCTTGCTGTGAACGAGCGTCGAGCAAAGGCAACGGAAGAGGACCAGAGAGCTGGAAGACCAGGATTCGACAGAGACGACTTCTGCAGAGACAGGGTTGGGCCGTAGTGCAGGTTCAAGCGACTGGACAGGATCGAGTTAAGATAAGTGTATTTTTCTTTTCTTGTCTGTAGGTATTCTTTTTAAGAAATGTGATATTATTTATCATGATGATTTAAAATTTACTCCTAAAATACTAAATCTTAAAAGAATCAGTAATGCTTCTATAAGAGATACCTCAGAAAAATCTTCAACATCTAAAGATGATGTAGATTTTTATTCAACAAAACAGCAAACAATTAATAAAGTGAACAATATTAAAAAAACCAGATCAATGCCATCATTAAACAAACTTGAAGATATTGAAGTAGATGAAATACTAGGTAATCTTTTTAATTACCAACAATTTCAAAATACTTTATATTTTATTACTACTAATCATAGCTCTAACAGTTATAAAATACGACATGAAACAATCCATGGAAATGTATTTAAATTATTGTATTTATTTATGTATTCAAACTTTCCGACGCGTCGGATGCCCGCGAAGAGCTTCCGCGCGCCAGTCCGAAGACCTCACCAAATCATCCATCGGTAGTAGCGACGGGCGGTGTGTAAATAAATACAACAGGCAACTATAACATCTCACATAGTTCAGCAATGAGGTTCACCACCCATTCTGAATATAGTGCCTTTTTAGGTGAGACGAGACTGGTGTGTGGGTATACACAGATATGTTGTGCTCCCTTTTATAAGGCAATGCACACCCGTACACCTTTCGCTGGTTACCCCACATTGTGGGATATGCCGTGATGGTATGTATGTATGTATGTATGGAACAAAGGAATCTACCGCTTTTCAATCACGAGAGTGATTTGTGGAGTTTGTTCAGGGTACGTTTCGAGCAATTCATCATAGCTGATGATGAAAAAATGTCTGAATCAAGGAAGAGAGCAATATTTTTAACCTCTTTGTCTGAAAAAACTTTCGTTTTATTACAAAACTTGTGTGTGCCAAGAAAAGTTACTGAAGAAAAATTGTCGAAATTATTTGATCATATGGATAATTTTTGTAATGAAACTGTTTCTCCGTATATTGAGAGAAAAATTTTACTATATGAAACAGTCTGAACATGAATCAGTAAAAGAGTTTGCTTGTAAATTAAAAGAGCGTAGTGTCAAATGTCAATTTAATGATCGTCTGGAAGAATCTTTGAAAGATATTTTTATTATCGGTTTGTGTAATAGTCAAATAAAAGAAAAGTTATATTTGGAGGACGAGAAAAAGGGTTTCTCTCAAATACTTGAATATGCAAATGTATTGGAATCGGTATCAAAAAATAAAACTATGATTAAAAGTTGTAAATCAGAAATTTGTGAAATCGAAAGTAAACAGAATAGTAGGTATAATAAAAATAGTGCACATAGAAGGAATTTCAATGTAGTTGATAAGAAAAAGAATAGATCAGTATCACCGCATGTTAGTAATAGGAATTTAAAATGTTTTGCATGTTTATCTGATAGTCATTTAATTAAAGATTGTAAATTTAAAAATTTTTAAGTGTAATAAATGTAGAAAAATAGGTCATATTGCAAAGGCATGTAAAAACGATCAGTTTGGTAAAAGCAAAAATAGTATTTTTACTATGCAGAATAATACGAACGTAAATGTTGTTTGCAATACGAAAAGTATTAATGAAATTGTAAATCCGTTCATGATTAATATATGTATTGGTAGTCAGATTATTCACGCGATGATTGATACAGGTACTAATGTATGTGTAATTCCGAAAGATATTTATTTTAAGAAGTTTAAAAATTATAAATTGAATAAACCAACAAGTATTTTAAAATCATACGACGGTAGTATTTTAAAATGTATTGGTGTGTGTATAATGGAAGTAACATACAACAATATCAAACAAGTGATTGATTTTTTCGTGGTAAACAATGGCAACAGTGTAATATTGGGTAGAAATGTTATTCGGAAATTCACCTTATTGGTTGATAGCCAACCACTGACGAGAATTCTTAGTGAAAAAAAGAATATACCGACGTTAGCAGCAAATAGATTGCAAAGATACGGGTTAATTTTGGCTGGTTTTAATTACGAAATTAAATACATTAAGTCTTTAAGGTTTGTTATACCTATTATTTATCGAAAGTACCGGTTAATGAACCAGATAATAGTTGTGATAACTTGACAGACAATTATTTAAATTTAATATGTGACATTGAACAAATTTGTATAAACATTGAGCAGATTAGTGAGGCAACTAGTTGTGATGATGTGTTAGTGCGTATTATGTCTTGTTTGCAGACAAAATGGCCGGATAAAGTTAGATGGGTCAATGGCAGAGCGGTTAGCGCGCTGGGTTAGTAATCCAGTGGTCGCGAGTTCGAATCCTGCCTCGACCGATCTCGTTCACCTATAGCACAAGCATTTATGCTTAGTTTAGGGAATGTAGGAAGATGTATATGTACTTGTTTAACAAGGACATATTCATTTTTTTTTTTTTTTAAAAGTTAACAAAGAAAGTGATTTGTGGCATTTCTGGATAAAGAGAAATGAGTTATCGATTATAAAAGGGTGCATTTTGTGGAATCATAGAGTGGTTATTCCGTCAATCTTAAGAGATAAAATTTTGTGTATGTTACATACATAGATCTCACCTTGGTATTGTGAAGAAAAAAGGTCTTGCAAGAGGTTATGTGTATTGGCCGAAAATTGATAGGGACATTGAAGAATTAGTTAGAGAATGTTTTGAATGCTCAAAAATTTCCTCATCGGAACCAAAAAATGTATTGACAAGCTGGCCTAAGGAAGAGTCGGTTTGGACGAGAATACATATTGATTTTTTTGGACCAATTGCAGGTAAATCATTTCTTGTTGTATGTGATGCATATTCAAAATGGATTGAATGTTTAGAAATGAAGAATATTAATGCGTTTTGCACCATTAAAGCATTAAAAAAATTATTTTGTCAATTTGGATGTGTCAAAACGATAGTATCGGATAATGGTAGTGCTTTTATGTCAAATCAATTTCAGAGTTTTTGTGTTGAACATGGTATAAAACATGTAACGTCACCAATATTTTCACCTTCTTCCAATGGTCAAGCGGAAAACACGGTGAAAACTTGTAAAATGTTTTTAAAAAAATTATTAATTAATAATATAAAATTTATGAGTGAGAAAATAGAATTGATAATTTTTTAGTTGATTATCGGAATTCTCCGCATGTTTCAACAAAGGTTGAACCATCAGTTTTAATGTTAGGTAGAAAACTAAGGACGAATTTTGACATTTTCATTCCTGAATTTAATTGTAATGATAATAATGATATTATTGGACATAACTTGTTAAAAAGCCAAAAGAGGCAGCATTATTATTATGGAGGGAGAGAGAGGAAGGAATTGAAAACAGGTCAAAAATGTTGGGTAAAAGACTACAGGGTAGTAAACAAACCAGCATGGGTTTTGGGACAGATTACTAGGAAAATTGGGAAGGCAATTTACTTGGTAAATGTTCTTGGTACTAGTTACACATGGAAAAGACATGTTAACCAATTAAGAACCACAAGTGTAAAGTGGTCAGATGGGGGGTAGATAGATGTTCTCATTGTTCTTGTGGGTCTCGACTCTGAAGCTTATGGATTGCTTGAGTTTGGACCCGGACACCCCAGTTCACTCCTCGGATGCTAAGTTGTGTTTCCTCTTGTTTCAGGTTATCGGGAGGGTTGCCTGGAGGCAGGATGGAGGAACACTTGGACACTCGATCCTGGACATCGGTTATCCCTGCAGGCCAGTGTGAGGGATGGATGTCAGAGGTTAAGTGTGGAGGAGTGTGAGATATGTGAGTGAAAGAGATAGCATGTCTGTGTGTGTATATAGTGTTGGATTGGACGCGCGGGCGGCCATTCATCGTTCGCCGTTGATAGTAAAATACCTCCTTATATTATTGTAGTATTGACCTTTATTTGTATATTGTCTATTCGTGTGTTGTAAATAAAGTGTAAAAGAACATACATCTTTTACTTACAAATACTCAGAGTTCCACCCCAACAAATAGTAGTGTACAAGGACACTGTCCGCGTGCAAATTTAAATAGTGTATACATAATGATGAAATTATTTTGAGGGATAAATTTAAATGCGCACTGAATGTCACTCCAATACATTTGATTGCGGATTGATGCATTTAAGAATTAGAAGTCACATTAGGTGAGAGGACTGCATTCACTTTATACTGTCATAGGTTCAGTATTTGACTTGGCCCTGAAATCGTTAGATTTAGCGATCTAAGTTAAAAGTTATGGGGATATTAAATTTCATTTGCGTATTAGTGCAAAATGAAACGTCAGTTTCGTAATCTTCAACTATAGACATATTTTACGTTTTCAGTGGTTATTGTCTATAACGCATCTGTCAAATTGTCAATAACCTTAAATGATCCGTGACGCGAAGCTGTGACTAAATATTATTATAACAGCACATTATTTTATCTGTTTCATTACACAGCATAGTACGTTTTCAATTTTTTATACCGATCGATGTTTTTTTTTAATTAAAATCAATCATTGTAGTGAGAAAATGTATGTATATTTTACAGATGAATCTGGAACTAAGTGATGATGGTAAAATAATATTAAGTACTTGTGGATATTTTACATAGTAGAAATCCATTTTAAATTATATCTAAAGTAATAAAGCAATCAAAATGTTAGTGTCTGTGTGTGTGTGTGTATGTGTGTGTGTGTGTGTGTGTGTGTGTTTGTCTCACGCCTTCTGAAAAACCAAGAGCATCTAAAAATCTAATTTAAGTGCAAACATGTACCAGTATACCTGATGCAGTGTCACGCTAAAAAGAATGCGATAAAAATGCTGAATTTTAAAAATATTTAAATAATTATTTTTTTCATACAAAATTTTCCAAGTCATATCTGTCAAAAAAATGTACATTTTGCACGCAAATATCTGTTAGTTTAAAAGTTAGAAGTAGGTATTTACACAAAAAAATATATTTTGAAGTATAACTTAGCGTTTAAGTGAAAAACATGGTGAATATTTGGTATAATTATAATGTTTAACTTATTTTTAAAGTAAGCCTTTTGTACATAAACGCCGCCATTTTAATATCTTTTCATACAATATTTCATTTTCCAACCGAATGAATATGTTCTTGAAAATAATAAACCTTTGAAATAAATGTAATTATGAAATAATAAAATGAAACACAAGACATTACGGCAAGTTTTAAGACATATATTGTAAAAATGTGTTATTTATTAGTAAAGATATAGGCATAATAAAATTGCATAATTTGTAAATAATATTTGATTTTTCTGACAATTTTCATTTTTATGGCATCGAACAAACCAATGTAGGTACCTACATATTCAAAAAATGTATCCGAACCATTCGATATTACTTACGTGTTCGAATCGTTTCCATGGCTACAGAAAGAATGTGATATTCAAATAAAATTTGTAAGGAATCGAATTTATTTAGAAGGTTGTTGTAGGTAGGTACCTACCTAATACTATTTACTTACAAATCAACAATAATATACCTATACTGATTTCCTATAGGAAAATTATTTTATTTATTTATTTATCAACCGTTTGTCCGATTATAATGAAACTTTGGTGAATTGTCGAGCGTATGCCCAGGATGGTTTTTGGATTTAAACTTTTTTCTTATTCTTCTTCTTCTTCGTGTATTTAGTCGTTTTACCTATGAAGGGGGAGTATCCTGGGAAAAGAAGGTCCGACTGTCCCTCCATCTCTTCACAGGTCTTCCAGGACGGGTTCTGCATATAAACTTTTTTCTTCTTTTTCTTCAACGTGTACTTGGTCATCTTACCTATGAAGATGAACTATCCTGGGAGATGAAGGTCCAATTTTCCTTCCATCTCTTCGCAGGTTTCTGGATTTAAACTTTTTTCTTCTTCTTCTTCATCGTCTATTTGGTCATTTTACCTTTGAAGGTGGACTAACCTGGGAGAAGAATGTCCAATTTTCCTTCCATCTCTTCGCAGGTATCTGGATTTAAACTTATTTCTTCTTCTTCTTCTTCATCGTGTATTTTTGGTCATTTTACCTATGAAGTTGGAGAATCCTGGGAGAAGAAGGTCCAACTGTCCTTCCATCTCTTCGCAGGTATCTGGGTTTAAACTTTTTTCTTCTTCTTCATGTATTTAGTCATTTTACCTATTAAGTAGAGCATCCTGGGAAAAGAAGGTTCTTTCATCTCTTCCAGGTTCTTCCAGGATGGTTTCTGGATTTAAACTTTTCTTAACCGACTGATGGGACGGGATGTAATGAAGGGAAGGGAGGCACTAAAGGGCCTGAAGGGACGGGAGGTATAAAACTGCCTGAAGGGACGGAAGGTACTGAAGGGCCTGATGGGAAGGGACGTAATGAGGGATTAAAGGGACGGGAGGTACTGAAGGGCCTGAAGCGGCGGGTCCTGGAGTCTTATTCTTTTTCTTCTTAATTTTATGTAGACCTTTAGGGCAGTTTTTATACAAACTATTTCCTATTGCCTAATTCATCTTCTTCTTCTTTTATGTATACATTTGGGTCATTTTTTTATAAAAATTATTTCCTTTAGTCTAATTATTATTCTTCTTCATTTAAGTACGTAGACTTTTGGGAGAGTTTTAATACAAACTATTTCCAATAGTCTTATTCATTTTCTTTTATGTAGACCTTTTGGTCAGTATTTATACAAACTATTTCCAATAGTCTAAATATTCTTCTTCTTCTTTTTTGTAGACCTTTGGGTGAGCTTTTATACAATCTATTTCCAATAGTCTAATTCTTCTATTAGGTATATGTATTTTTACTTATTTTATGTAGACCATTGGAATAGTTTTTTATACAAACTATTTCTTATAGTCTTATACTTATTTTTCTCTTTTTTATTTAGTCTTTTGGGTTAGTTTTAAGTCTAATAGTCTATTGTGCAGAAATATTATTAACGATATGCACACTTGATGAAAATACATATGAAATGAATGGGATATGGGATGTGACGATATAACCTGCACTAGAATCTTTTCAATACTTTTGTTTAATTAAATTTAAACCATTTATATCATCCTATTTTGAATAATTTTCAACACCTAATATTTAAAGAATGGGGGTTTTGGCCATTACTGAACTCTTCACAACATTTATATTCAAATTAAAAACTATTTACTATAGTTCAAGTCTTCTTCTTCTTCGTTAATGAAGACTTTCAGTCAAATTGAGCAAAAATATAATGCACACTTGATGAAAAAATATAAAAACGAATGGGATGTGACCAATACTAGATCTTTTCAGTACCTACGTTTGTTTAATCAAATTTTAACCACATCCCAACATCCAAAATTACTAAATTTTCAATAGGTACACATTACAATTTGTTTTCGATGATAATATTTAAAAATGGGGGTTGTGGCCAAACCAATCTCTTTACAACGTTGATAAACAGTCATATTTAAAACCATTACGCATAGTCCATGCGAGCAGAAATTGTATAAATATTATACTTCATTCACACTTTATAGCAATATATAAAAAAGAATGGGTTGTGGCCATCACTTGAACATTTTACAATACTTAAACTCAATCAAATTTCAAACCACTTTTCATAGTCTGATATTGCAAAATAATTGGGTGACAATATTATAAAAACGATTGCTTTTTCTTTCACAATTTTACATTCTTGGCCAACGGCGGGACATAAAAGCTTGTTAAAAATAAAACAATTTGTTTTATTTTTAATATAATGTAAAATAATATCTTATGTATGTAGAACATCTAGAAATACATGGACTATATAGAAACAGGATGGATCATTTGAGAAAGTGGGATGAAAAAACATCGCAAAAATAAAGTTTTAAATTGCATGCCTGACGTTTCAATATGGCTGACAGTCTGTTTCGTTTGTTGCCAGGCAATACATTATCATTTATGTAAGAAAATAAATATATTAAGTACATAAATCACTTCTATATTAATTATTTTAATTATTATTATTTTATTTTTAAATCTTCTTGGGTTGTCCCCGACTTCTGGACTTCTCAATTTTTCACAGGACACGGAAATTTTAAGAGTTATCTTCACCGATTAAATATTGCCCCCTCTGCCTCATGTTAGTTCTGTCAGTGCCCAGACCAAACTTCGGAACATATCCTGTGGGAGTGTTGCCACCCAATGGTGTCCTCTTTTAGATCGGAGCTCCTCGTTGCTGTCCGTGGGTCTCTTCAAGGTCCCATTGGTCACGCGGATTTTGTAATCTCGAAGAACAATTTTAAAAATTTTTGTCATAGTTATGGTGCCTTACTATTGTTAGATTCCCAGTAGGTTATTTTTTTTACAGAGATCTTGCTCATACCCCTGATATTTCTCATTTATAAGATCTGAAGTCCCCGAGTGTGAATCCTCCATTCACATTCGTCGATTTTTCTTTTGCACTATGGTGCCGAGATTACTAATCTAGAGGGCTCCATGAGCTAATTTTCGTGCTATGCATTTTTTTTCTTGTCGCTCGCTTAGCGTTCTGTGGAGGGGCCGTTTATAGTCCCCATATGCAGAGCGGGTGGTGGTGGGAGTAGCGAATTAATTATTTTATTCTACTTCTTCTTCTTCGTCAGCCATCTCTCCACTGCTGGATGTAGGCCTCCTCCAATGAACTCCATCTTTCTCGGTCCTGTGCTTTCCCCAGCCAACCTCTTCCCGCAACCGGAATGATATCGTCCACCCATCTTTTTTGTGGTCGCCCTACCGGTCTTTTATTTTCCCACGGTCTCCATTTTAGTATTCTGGGTGTCCACCTCTCGGTACCCTGTCTTGCAACATGCCCTGCCCACTGCCATTTCAACTTTGCAACACGGTCTGCTATGTCAACGACTTTTGTTTGGCGTCTTATTTCTTCATTTCTTATTTTATCCCGGAGGCTCACTCCTAACATTTGCCGTTTCATAGCTCGTTGCGTACATTTTAGTTTGTATATTGTGTTGGCAGTTAGTGTCATTATTTCCAATCCATATGTTAGCACTGGGAGGATACATGTTTCAAAGACCTTTCTTTTCAAATTTATCGGAATGTCTTTGTTTTTCAGGATGTGACCGAGTTTACCGAAGGCCGCCCAACCTAGTCCAATTCGTCTGGGTATCTCTGCTAATTGATTTTCTTTTCCCAGTTTTATTTTGTGCCCCAGGTATATGTAGTCTTCAACGGCTTCAACTGTGTTGTTATTAATTTTCAAATTTATGTTGGATGGGCTCAGGATTTTAGTTTTCGAAATGTTCATCTCTAGGCCTACCTCCATGGAAGCATTATGGAGTTCTTTTATCATACCTTTCAATTCTTCTAGGTCGTCGGTGATAAGCACAATGTCATCTGCGAATCGAAGGTGGTTGAGATATACACCGTCAATTTTTAATCCTTTATATTCCCAATTTAGTTTTTTGAATATGTTTTCCAAGACTAGGGTAAATAATTTCGGTGATATTGTATCACCTTGTCTAACACCCTTTTTTATTTTGATTTTTCCCGTTTTGATATCTTCATTAATTTTTATGTTCATCGTGGCGTGGTTATAGATGAAATTGATGAGTCTTGTGTACCTGGAATCAATTCTGGCGTTATTTAGTGCCTCTAATATTGCAAACTTCTCCACAGAATCAAATGCTATAGTCAATAAAAGCTAAATGCATTTCTATGTTATATTCTGCAGATTTCTCAATAAGTAAGCGGAGAGTGTGTATGTGGTCTGTAGTTCCGAACCCCCTTCTTTTATTATTTTATTAATAACAAAAAAAATCATGATTGTAATTATTATTATTATGCAGTTATTTGTAGTAAAATGAAATAAAACATTAAAGCGTACGGCGATTAATGCGCCGCCTGGCGATAAAAGACTAGAAACAATACTTAACTCAAGATTAAGATACGCGATCCACCAGAAACGATGAGTTTAATATTTGTCTTTTAGTGACGTATTTAAGGGAAGATTAGGTACTGAAAGACGCAATTATTTTGTTGAACTTGAGTTAAACTCTCAAGGGCCGACTCGAATACTGGGCCATAAGGGTAAAGCAATATTACCGGCCATGAGTCAAATTTTTTTTTATATCATTGACTTACTTCAAATGAACCTTCAATAAAAAGAAAATCAAAAAATTATTCTGAAAACATTCGTAAATATAATTCATCATTTGCTATGGTTAACTCAGAAGCTAAAATTTCAGATACATTTACGCGTGGTGTATATCATTTTACACAAGGGGCCGCCCATACCTTATTATCTTTAGAGTAAAAATGCAATCAAATTCCCTCATTTTGGAGTTTAGTCACAAGTTACAGTACTGACAACAATAAGTATAAAATAAGTACTTTTTTTATCTAATGGCAATTTTTTTTTAGTGGCAATATTGAAGTAAGCAAATGACCCTGAAGTTAGAGATGGGCTCAATTCAGACAAATATTATTTTAAAATTGAATATTTTTCAATTTACAAATATGATAAATGAACAAGCATAAATCTTTTTCAATTTACAATTATGATAAATGAACAACAATTAACAATTATGATAAAGCATATTATAATAAATGTCATTTTCTACAAAAAATGTCTCATATATTTAACTTTGATTATTAAATAATTAGGATCATTCATCTGCATATAAATAAAGTAGACCTCGTAAGATTGGTTTTGCACATGTTTGTGCACGGCTAAATTCATGTCAGTCTGCCTGTCCATGAATTCGTTTGAAACCTTACTATGTCAAAATCGGCAATTTTACAGTAGAGCAAAAAAATTCATCATTTATTGTTTGACACATTAATGTATGATAAGACAATGATTATTACATACTAAATTATAATTGATATTTTTTTCTGAAATTAATTAGATGTCATTTTGTCGTGTTTACAACTTGATAGTTTACTAATTTAAATGTTTTTTTAAATACAAAAATTATTAGTATCATATCTTCATGATTTATATGATTAATTATTTTTGATTAATTTCTCCTGGCGGAAATCAGATGTTATGGTGGTCTTAGCAACTTTAAATGATTTACAGAAAAGGGGATATATATTAAAAAATGCATATTTTTTTAGATACCAAGCTTTATTAAAAAAAATCCATCGGTTCTATATTTTTCAAATTAGTGACTTGTTTACATTTTCTCCATACTTTATTTTGTAATGCCTTGATTTTCTTTTTTCGATTTTTATCAAGTATGTATGAACGAAACAGCTCTCTCTTTAAACGTATTTTTCTTGGAGTGTCCTGCATAGAAATATCATTTTCAGGCAATGTTGGATTTGATGATGAACAACTAGGCACCGAAGGTTCAAGAAGGATGGGTGAAGTTATCTGAAAAAAAAAGATTCAATGTAAATAAAGAATGTCCGCTAGTGTGTTAGTTATAAAATTTATTAACGTATATCAAAATAATGATTCAATAAGTATATAGGTAAGGATATTTAAAAACTTGTAGGTATATAAAATTTACAAAAAAGTCCGAAACAGAACAAATAAGTAATATTTAATCAACACATAATATGATAAGTACTAAGTCAGAAAAAAACTATCAACTTACTTCAGGACAAACAGTATCTAATTGAGAGAAAATTGAAGGGACAGCATTATTCTTAATTTTACTTTTATAACCACTTCGGTCAATTTCATCATCTCTGAAATGCTTTGAACAAATGACTGTACTTGAAGATGGTTGCCAATTTGGAGGACGATTGACAGCAGCAATCCACAAAGCTCTAAGAGCTGGATTTTTTGGAAATCTGTAAAAAATACACTTGTTGTTCACGTCCATTTACATAAATAAATTAAACACATTATAAATATAAAATAAAAACATTCACAATATTGTGTATTACTTAAAGATGTCAGATAAAATAAAACTAATAAATAAAGTACGTATAAGATTATTTTAATCACATGAAATCACGTTTCACAAGAAATATAAAATAATAACGCCAGTAACTTATAGGTATTCATTTTGTCAGAGCCAACATAATATATTCTAAATTGTCTATTTTTCATAAATTAATTGTACTATGTTGCACTATTGTATTGTTGTTATTTTTGTATGTTAATGTGGATTTAAATAAATAAACAAATAAAATTTTGAATTTGCAGAAAAATTATTAGAAAATAAATATTGAAAATAAATTCATGTCCAATGCCCAACTCTACGGTCGATGAAATATGGCGGCCATTGGCCAATATCGCAGCGGATATATGTGATGTGATTGACATGCTCAATTATCTTAAATCATTAATAAAATATTTGGTGACAATATAAAAACATTACAAATATGTGACAAAATGATTGAAAAAGCATTAACAGTGAATACAAATTATGTTTTTTCTCAAATTGTGCCCGAAACATATTACAATATAATGGCGGATTACGGTCTTATCCACAATTTACAAAACCAATGAAATAAAAAAAAGTAAAATTTTAAGAAACTATTACAAATAATTATATCGTTCTTAATATTAAATCATTAAGAACGAATCATTCAAAAAAATAACTATACAATTATAATTTAGCCATGGCCAGTTGGACACGCAATATTACGTTAAATATTGTTAAATATAGTAGGTTAGTTTCAATACTTACGAGTGAAAAGATATACCGTGTCCTTTATTCCTACATTTCACCACACAAGACCTTTTCGAGATTTTCTTTGCAATAATTAGTTAGAAAAACGAGAAAAAACGATTTTTGGAAGCAATAATATTTTTAGGTTAAAAAACGAGATGTTTACGAAATATTTTGCGTTGCAAACAATAAGAATGAAGTTCGCGCTAGTTTGCTCGGATAACATATTTTGTTGTCAATACTGTAACTTGTGACTAAACTCCAAAATGAGGGAATTTGATTGCATTTTTAATGTACTGAAGGCGCCTCCATCCTTTATTCCTCCAAGATTTTACATGATGTTTTTCATCATAGATCAGGTCCAATGACTGCTGGATATGGTCACTTACCATGTTATGCGCAATTGTATTTTTATGATGTTGACACTGCTGTCAATTATAGATTATGTGAACACTGTAATCAAACATGCGATAACAATATAATACGCGAAATTTATCTTGAATTGGAACGAATTAATCTTTTCGTTCGGTTATTTATTGCAATGAAAGATCAGAGAAAAGTCGGAGAGTTGAAAATCAAAACAAATAAATTTTTATTCTCAATAAAGTAAATCATGATTTAGAACTACGCCGTTATAATGATGCAGTTCACACTGATGTAGCAGGAATATTTAGTACAGTTGATGGTGAGCCACCTTTTGAACGAAATATGATTTCATTTTCAAAAGTTTAAAGTACCATTAAAAATATATCTGTTTTGGATTCATCATTGTACCCTTTAGCGTGTCAATTACTTTTTCCATGTGGTGATATTGGATGGCATATCAATATTACTCATAATATACCAACTACATCAAATTCAAGAGCGCCTAGAAATAAATTAAACATACTTCAATATTCAGCCTATCGACTTGCAATTAGAGAAGATTTTAACATGTTGCACCATTCACAAAAAAATATTGTTGCAGTGGATAGTTGATATTTATGTGAGAATAGAAGGTAAAAGGTTAAATTTCATTCGACAAAACCAAGCAAGTCTCAGGTCTGAAGTTTACAACAATTTAACAGACTACTTAGAATTTAACCCTAATGCAAATAATGTTGGCCGTAGAGTAATTTTAACACCTCCATTCAATGGATCTCCACGAAATATGTACAAGAATTATTTAGATGCAATGTCAATTTTTCAACATTTCAGAAAGCCTTCTTTGTTTATTACAATGACTTGCAATCCAAGTTGGCCAGAAATAGTTACCAATATTGGTGTAGGTGAGTCAGTTAATTTTCGACCCGATATTGTTGCGTGTATTCAAGTCCAAACAAAAATCTTCGGTAAAGTTGAAGCACTCATTTATGCAATTGAAAGAGAGGATTGCCTCGTGCTCACATTTTACTCACTTTAAATGAGCAATATAAAATTGCTTTACTGATATTGATAAAGTTGTATCTGCGGAGATTCCTGATATTCAAAAACATCCTTAATTATACGAATATGTTGTGAAACACATGATGCATGGTCCATGCGGTGTATTTCATCCAAATTATATATGTATGAAAAGTTCAAAAGTGCAAAATAGCAAATCAGAACCATTCCTGACGTACAACGGTCTGAGACAGGGCTGTCTGTTGTTCAACATCGCCCTAGAAAAATCCATTAGAGATTCAGGAGTAGAAACAACAGGAAGTATCTTTAGAAAATCTGCCCAGATACTAGCCTATGCAGATGACCTGGATCTTGTGTCTAGAACTCTTCCTCAACTGAAACAAGATCTCCTAAAACTAGAAACTGCTCCAAATGACATGGGACTCGGTATAAATGCATCCAAAACCAAATACATGCTGGCAAGTAAGTCACAGGCAAACCACACACATCCACCATTAGACATAGGGTCACACGGGTCACACCACATAGAAAGCGTCAACTCCTTCAAATACTTGGGTACTGAAATCACCCACGATAATAACTACAGTACAGAAATTAGAGCACGGCTATCAGCAGCAAACAGATGCTATTATGGGTTGTATAAGCATCTGAGTTCCAATTTGCTCGGTAAAAAACCAAAACAACCTTTTATAAAACGCTCCTCCATCCAGTCATTACATATGGCGTTGAATGCTGGGTAATGACCAAAAGAGATGAAAACACACTCCTGATATTTGAAAGGAAAGTCCTCAGAAAGATTTTTGGTCCTGTCAACGAAAATGGAGTGTGGAGGAGACGATTCAATCACGAATTAGAGGCACTGTATGGCGAACCGAACATTGTACAGTTCATTAAAATAAGAAGACTGGTTGGGCCATGTCCACAGGATGAGTGATGATCGTACTCCCAACAAAGTTTTAAACACCACACCAGACGGAAGAAGAAGCAGAGGCAGACCAAAAATGAGATGGCTGGACGATGTGGAGGCTGATATGCGAGCGCTGGGCCTTAAAAACTGGAAGAGAGCCGCAGAGTGCAGGGAGGAATGGCGACGAATTCTGAAAGAGGCCAAGGCCCACAACGGGCTGTAGAGCCAATAATGATGATGATGATATATATGTATGAGAGATGGAAAATGCACAAAAGATTATCCTAAACGATTTAATGAATTTACATGTGAATCATTAAATGGATATCCATTATACAGAAGGCGTGATTCGTGCTGAAGTTCGCGGTAGTTGCCTTGATAATCGTTATGTTGTACCATAAAATCCGTATTTACTTGCCAAATTTAATTGCCATATAAATGTTGAAGTATGTACTACAGTTAAAAGTGTTAAATACATTTATAAATACGTGTATAAAGGCTATGACAGTGCATCTGTTGAATTACGAGTAGGTTCAGAGAGAAATGAATCAGCTCAAGAAATACAAATTGATGAAGTTAACAATTTTTTAAATAGCAAAAAATTTTTCGGATCAACTGAAGCTGTATGGCGCATCTTTGAATCACCAATGCATTTTCAATCACATCTCATAGTCAGACTTGACATTCATTTACCGTGTAGACAGAATGTTTACTTTCGAGAAGGGCAAGAACGTCAAGCAATTGAAAATGCAAGACAAACAAAATTATTAGCATTTTTTTTGATTGAATCGATCAGATCCATCGGAGTGAGAATATAGTCTATTGAAATTCCTCTACATTATGTGTGGGAAGATTCCCAAAAAAATGGAAGAAGCGAAGGCGTGATGTTGATAAAATCATTATACGCATGTACCTATATTATATCACAAAAAGACATCGAAATTTTCCATTTACGGTTACTTTTATTACATTTCTATGGTCCAAAATCATTTGAGGATGTTAGAATTATATTACAAATCGCCACCAATCAGTTGATGTCGGCGGACACAAATCAAACTTTCTATCCGTTCCCTTTAGGCGTACCGCAAGGATCCCACCTTGGACCACTTCTTTTCATATTATATAATATTATATATTATATTATTTTTTATTATATCTTCGACATCGGGAACTGTTTAATACACACTCATTACGAATTATTCGCAGATGATATGAAAATATCTTCAATAATCGGGAATCATAATGATTGCCTCAATATGCAAGCTGATCTTGACAGACTTACTGAGTACTGCCTGATAAACAAATTGACTATCAATACGGAGAAATGATACAAACTGAACTGTATTTATTTATTTATTTATATAATTTATGTACATGTGTACAAAGGCAGGTTTATTGCCATAAGGCAATTTCTTCCAACCAACCTTTACCCGCAAACTGACCTTTACCCGCAAGCACTCACCCATAACTTTTTCATATAACATTAACTTCCATAACACCTTGCAACAGTGTGAGAGACCTCGGCATATTCATGGATGAGAGATACATTCAACAACCATATTGATAAAATGATAGACAAGGCTTATAGAACTCTCGGATTCATATTCAGAACTTGCAAATCATTCAAAAATATAAATACGCTAAAATCTATATACTATACCATGGTTCGACTATTACTCGAATATGCATCCCTTATCTGGTCCCCAAGATATACGATATACAAACAACGCATTAAGAGGATACAAAAAAAATACCATAAAATATTTAAACCGCAAAGCATACCTCGGGTTCCCCAGCTACGACTGCGCATCATAAAATCGACAGTCTCGAGAATAGACGCACAATAAATGACATGATGCTTCGAGAACAGACGCACAATAAATGACATGATGCTTGTGTACAACATTATAAATAACAATATCGACTGCCCCTCAATACTCAATATCATCTCATTTAATACTCCTACTCGCAGAACTAGACATAAAAAATAAATTGATTCCACTCATCGTACCAATTATGCACAAAACATGGAAATTCATAGAATGTGCGATACATACAACATGTTTCAAGATTTTGATATATTCCACCTCAGTTCCACAACATTTAAATACTCAATACAAAAGAAAATCCTTTTTCAAAAAAAAAATAAAAAATCCTATTAGTATAGGAAAACATGAAGGTGTTTTACTTGTACTAACGTATAAGTGTACCTACGTTTTATGTTTTGGATTATTTACATAGTTTCGTATACATGGTTTTATGATTTAGATTCTTTATAAACTTGTAATATTTTTGTTTCCTAAATCACGACGACAAAATGTTATAGGCCTTAATACCTGATGTCATTATTGTATTGTTTATGTCTTAACGCTGTTTTTTGTCCAAATTTAACTCAAATCAAATAAAAATAAAAATAATTTTAATCTTTTTTCGTTAACACAGTGGAAGTTCATAATTATAAAATAGAAGCTTTTATTTTAATAATTAAATAACACAGTTTTAATGCACAGTGAGTTTTTATGTTTTATGCCTAAGCGCTTTCACTGGGCTCAGCCAGCCCGTATTTAGTTTGAATTATGCCTCTGATGATGCTGGCAGAGCCCAGTGAAAGCTGTTAGGCATTAAAAATAAAATCTCACTGCGGATTAAAACTGTGTTATTTAATTATTAAAATAAAACCTATTTTATTTTTAAAAATAAAAAATTCAACAAAACAAATGCGAAATGTATTTGTTTAAATTTGTTCATTAAATGTACCAGCTAATACATTGGCGTTATGGAATGAATTTAAAGTACATCTCAGTGAAGATCTTTCAGAGATTATAACGAAGTATTCTTCAATATAGCTTTATTAGAAATTGAAGATCTGTTGAATGTTCATAATTTGTCATGTCAATGTCACATAGAATAGACGAAGCAAATACTATTGATACATTAGAACAAGAGTTATTGAACAGCGTAATCTAATTGATTGCGTGATTCGTGAAGTTTTGTATCACAATACTCGATGTATGATTTTGTTTAACCGCTCATGCCGATTGTGAAAAAATATATACAAACAGCAATCATTAGCAAATTAAATTCGCTGAATCTTCGTTGCATTGCAACAGCGTTCAGTGGCATAGCTTCAAGTCTATTACTTGGAGGTAGAACTTTACACAATGTGTGTTTGATATCGAATGATGGACAAATCAAAATACCTTTGATTCCCGCCAAAATCCTTCCACAACTGCTTCCTTCCCCCTAGCGGTCAAAACCGAAAGGAGGAACACTCGCAAAAACGTCGTCTCGATGTAATCATTCAATTTCGTCGCTCGAATAACATCGTCTCGTTTCGTCGCTTTATTCAAATCTAGTGATGAGCAAATGCAAGACCAAGACCAAGACCGGGGTGGTCTTGGTCTTGGTCTTGGTCTTGCACCTGCGGTCTTGGTCTTGGTCTTGCGTTTACAAGTATGGTCTTGGTCTTGGTCTTGCATACATAGTCTTGGTCTTGGTCTTGGTCTTGCAGCAAGAGTCTTGCAAGTCTTGCACTTTTACGAGTAGGTAAAGTAGGTACATATTCGAGTTTTTTTTAATAAAACCTAAATTTTCGTTGAAGTAAACGTGTGATATAATTTTAGGTATCAAATTATTACAATTTTTGGAAAAAAAATCACCGAACTATGAAATATCGTTTACATGTCGTCTTTAAATTTCTGTATTTTTATAACTTTTCATATATTGTTATTATAGTAGGTAATAAAAATATAAAATGAAATACAAATATGTTGAAGAATTTAAGATTCATAGAGTCAATGTATAAGCTGAAGTGAATCAAAACTAAAATCATTGTCTGAATAAGTGTCTGAATATAATAAATCTTTCAAAGATGATTCTTATGAAAATATCATGAAACAAAATATTTTTCTAGTCATGAACTTTGATGTCAATTATATAAGTCCTCTCTTTAAAACTATAATATACAAATTAATACAAGGAAACTAACAGACATTCTTAGAGGGCTTCAACTTCAGAGATCCAACTGTCGATGGCGATATTATGTTTAGTTAAAGAATACGCACAGAAATAGAAACCCCTAAATCCAAATAATTGAATATTTTAAGATATTTTGTACTCTATACAAAACATGTAAGTATGTATGTCAAGATAGGGTAGTATGGAGAGGTCAGTCCTCCCTTCCTACCCAAAATATGAAAACAGTTTGATGGTATGTATTTATGTTTGAAGATTAAGTATCAAACTATTTAGTCACCTTAGATAATAATATTATATTTCATTACCTTAGATATTGTGTATAGGTCACTGCCACACAATTTGTATGAAATGTCATTACTAAACTATTTTATTACAAAAATTGGTAAATTTTGAGATGCCTTACAAATTGTATGAAAGATGTCGTCACTAAATTCAATTTTTATAAAAATTGGTAAAAGTTTGTCTTAATAAATAATGTTTGAGAAACTCTGGAACTTTTACACATGAAAATTAAATTTGAGATTTTGTATAAAATTTGGCTATATTTAGGTATACCAATTTTCAGCTTTCAAGCTTTTATGGTTATTGAAATAGGTATATGGAAAAATAAATTTAAAATTCAAAAGTTTATAAAAAGCATTGTAGGCCTATAACTTTATATATATTCTGAAATTTTAGGCTCTGCATTTAGCGGAACAAAAAAGTTTAAGAGGGGGGGGGGACAGACACACTAAATGTTCTACTCCAAATTCTTAATAAATCCATATTATCTTTTTTTCATAAAAAATGAATATGTCCTTGTTAAACAAGTACCTACATAATATGTTATATGTATATTATACATCTTCCTACTTTCCCTAAAATAAGCATAAATGCTTATGTTATATATGGACGAAATCGGTCGAGGCAGGATTCGAACTCGCAACCACTGGATTACTATCCCAGCGCGCTAACCGCTCCTCCATAGACCCATCTAATAATCTATTTAAGTATAGAACATGTATGCTGAGTAGCCTCTAAGTTGACGTTTTTTGACTCCAAAGTTGAAAAAACATGAAAAATATAGACCTAGCATACAAATCTCACGTATCATCGCTTGATAATTTGTCGATATGTGAAATAAATTCTCTTAAATAAATCGATAGTTTTTGGAAAATAAAATATCTTAAAATATTTATTATTATGTATTGTGTTTTTAGTTTTGTAGGTATTCTTCAATTATACATACTATCGCTATCGACAGTTGGATCTCATGTGTTACATGCAACTAGTAAAATAATGAACATACCTACCTTGCTTGAATGTTAGATATGTATGTAGGTATAATATCATAATATTATCGTGTCAAAACTCGCTCAAAAACATGTACCTACACAGGATGTTAAAATATGAATTGTTCCAGATTCAAAATGTCTTAATTTCGTTTCAATCATGCAAAAATGTACTTTTACGATAGTAACATAAATGTTATGTTTGTCTAACGTCGGCGTAACAATAGAAGACTAATCCTTACTTTGACTTCCCGCTATTACAGAGTCATGCCAAGTGCCGTGTTTTTTTTTAATAATTAATTTTATTTTATTACCTTGTATGGTAAATTGAATTCATCATTTTTTATTGTTAAATTAAAATAATGTGCATGGCATCATTATTTTGTTTTATTATACATTTAAAAAAAACATAGACTATCTTATATAACAAAAATCTATGTGATTTACGAAAAAAAATATTTATTACATTTATTTATGGTAAATCCTTTTTTTATATAAAAACCAAAAGACATATTAATTAAATGAAAGTTAGATCAGAGAAATCAATAACATGATTACTTTACACAAATACAAAATTTAGGTGGGTATTCATAATAATAAGAAAAACTAAAACACTTAAAAAATATATACATGCACAATGCACACATACATACCCATATATACATACGTCATAATATAACTGTCGACACGTTCAAGATAATTTATTTCTTGTCAGTATTAGGAGATTTTTATGCCAGGTCTATATTTCTCATGGTTTTTGTCAACTTTGAAGCCAAAAAACAACAACTTAGAGGTTTAGTGTGTCAGTGTAGGTATGTGTGTGTCCCTTATCCAACTGTCGATTTGTTCAGGAGAACTTTGTTCTCTTAACATATCGACAATGTTTCAAGCCAGAATACGCGAGAATTGTATGAAGAGGTCTACTTTTTTCACGGCATTTCCAACTTTGAGATCAAAAAACACCAACTTAGAGGCTTCGCAGCATATATGTTCCATACACGGATTTACTCAGAATTCGGAGTAGAACATTTCGTGTGTCTGTGTGTGGGTGTCTGTGTGTGTGTCCGTCCCCCCCTTATAACTTTTGATCCGCTCAATTAACAGAGCCCAAAATTTCAGAATATATAAACAGTTATAGGCCTACAAAACTTTTATACTCAAAATTGTGAATTTTTGTTTCAGTCAGGGGTTATCAACTTTTGAAATTTTGATTTATTTTTCCATATATATCTCACAAACCGTAAAAGTTAGAACGCTGAAAATTTGTATAAACATAGACAAATACAAAATCTCAAATAAGTTTTTTTAAAAAAATTCTAGGGTTTCTCAAACATTTTTTATTAAGAAATATATTTTTTTATGATAAATTTATGAGTTTAACTGCCTATATTTCCATTTTTTTTTAAATATCGAAAAAAGACGAAACACCCCAACTAGAAAATTTATTTTCTATTAAAAATATTAAAATTGTATTAGCACATTGCAAATTTAATATAATAATAAAAATTGAATTTAGTGACGACATTGTTTCATACACTTTGTATGGAAGTAGCCTACTCACAATATCTAAGAAGACTTATTTGATACTAATCTCCAAACAAACATACATACCATCATGCTGTTTTCACATTCTGGGTAGGATCAAAGGACTGACCTCCATACTATCCTATCTTGACATACATACCTAGGTACACGTGTTGTATAGAAAACCAAATATCTTAAAATATTAAATAATTTGTATTTATGGGTTTATAGTTTGGTACTTATTCTTCAACTATACATACTATCGATATCGACAGTTGGATCTCATGTGTTACATGCAACTAGTTTTATTTGTATTGTGTATAACTTGTAATTGTAAATGGCCTTCGGCAGTATTATTCGTATTAAAATTCAATAGTTGTAATATTATGCTCCATAGGTATGGTTTTTTCAAAGTTGAAAAAACAATGAAAAATATAGATCTGGCATACAAATCTCGCACATCTTGGATTGAAACTTTGTCGGTCTGTTAATAGAAATAAATTCTCTGGAACAAATCGACATTAGGAAAACATTAAAGAAAATAATTAATTGAATTTACTTTATGCACAACGTACAATACACGTGAAACGCCTCTGAGTACGTTTGTTTATTTAGCGGCATCGGCCATCACAAAATAATAATATTTTTTTGAAGAATAATATTTTACACCGCAAGAATAATATTTTGACCTTTGAGAATCTAATGATAAAGGTTATTTTTGCATCACGTAAACGTAATATGAGACAATTTGAATCTGATATATTGACATCCTGTCTATAGATACACGCGCACGTGTTCATGGTATAAATATATTTGTATTTTAAACACTGATTTTAAACCGATATCTAAATTTCATTCTTAAAGAAGTACTAATTAAATTTTGGTACTTACACCTATTTATTAATATGACTAGTTGCATGTAACACATGAGATCCAACTGTCGATAGCGATAGTATGTATAGTTGAAGAATATGTACCAAACTATAAACCCATAGATACAAATTATTGAATATTTTCAGATATTTCGTTTTCTATACAACATATGTAGGTATGTATGTCAAGATAGAATAGTATGGAGGAAGATCCTTTTTCCTACCCAGAATATGCAAATAGCATGATGGTATGTATGTATGTTTGGAGATGAAGTATCAAACTATTAAGTCTTCTTACATATTGTGTATAGGCGACTGCCATACAAAATGTATGTAGCGATGTCGTCACTAAATTCAATTTTTAAAAAAATTGTTAAAAAAAAATTGAGATCTTCTACTACAATGCTAATATTTTTTATAGAAAATTAAATTATCTAGTTGGGGTGTTTCGGCTTTTTTCGATAATTGTAAAAGTTTTGGAAATATAGGCAGTTAAACTCATAAATTTATCATAAAAAAAATATTTTTCTTAATAAAAAATGTTTGAGAAACCCTGGAATTTTTTTGAAAAAACTAATTTGAGATTTTGTATTTGTCTATGTTTGTACCAATTTTCAGCGTTTTAGCGTTTATGGTTTCTGAGATATATGGAAAAATAAAATAAAAATTCAAAAGTTGATAACCCCTGACTGAAACAAAAATTCAAAATTCCGAGTATAAAAGTTTTGTAGGCCTGTAACTGTTTATATATTCTGAAATTTTAGGCTCTGTAAATTGAGCGGATCAAAAGTTATAAGGGGGGGACGGACACACACACACACAGACACACACACAGACACACACACAGACACACACACAGACACACACACAGACACACACACAGACACACAGACACACACACACACACAGACACACGAAATGTTCTACTCCGAATTCTGAGTAAATCCGTGTATGGAACATATATGCTGCGAAGCCTCTAAGTTGGTGTTTTTTGACTCCAAAGTTGGAAAAGCCGTGAAAAAAGTAGACCTCTCCATACAATTCTCGCGTATTCTGGCTTGATACATTGTCGATATGTTAAGAGAACAAAGTTCTCCTGAACAAATCGACAGTTGGAATACTTACATTTAACAATGACAAAATTATTTAAATTATAAATTATTTTTATAGGTACCGTTTTTATAAAATGATGTCATAAAATTATTCCGTTTTAATAAAATGATGTCATGCCGACCGCAGTGGCACAGTTGGTAAGCTGTTTTGGTTCTGTGCGGGCGTTCTGGGTTCGATTCCCAGCAGAGGAGAAATTTATTTAAATTCATTTCTCACGCAAATATTGCTTCTCTGGGCTGGAAACACTGGTTAGTTGGAAGAAATTGCCATACAACAATAAACTCGCCACTTGCGCAGGGTGCAAGGAAGTGTTTATTATTTATTTATTTATTTATAAAATTCGATCTTTGTATGTTATTTTTAACCATATTAAAAGTCATTTATTGTCGTTCCAATGCAATTTCTATGAGTTATATGTCAACATATTGAAAAACTGCAAGACCGCAAGAGTCTTGCATTTAAGTCTTGCAAGACTCTTGGTCTTGCAAGCATGGTCTTGGTCTTGGTCTTGGTCTTGCGTCTCTGGTCTTGGTCTTGGTCTTGCAGTGAAGTATGTGGTCTTGGTCTTGGTCTTGGTCTTGCAAAAAACGCAAGACCAAGACCAAGACTGCAAGACTTGCAAGACTTTTGCTCATCACTATTCAAATCATCATCGTTTTATATACATCATTCAAATTCGTCGCTCGAATAACATCGTCTCGTTTCGTCGCTTTATTCAAATCATCATCGTTTTATATACATCATTCATATTCGTCGCTCGAATAAAATCGTCTCGTTTCGTCGATCTATACATGTCATCATCGTTTTATAATATAAATCATCATCATCATCGTGTGTGTTATGTGTTATTGTGTTGTACCTAACTTTATTTTGTTATATGTGAGAGAAGAGGACTCGAGGAGTATCGTAACAAGAGAACGAGATCAAAGGTTAGTACCGCTCCTTGGTCATATCCCATCCAACACACATTACAGATAAACATATGTGTTATTGTGTTATCGTGTTGTACCTAACTTTATTTTGTTATATGTGAGAGAAGAGGACTCGAGGAGTATCGTAACAAGAGAACGAGATCAAAGGCTAGTACCGCTCCTTGGTCATATCCCATCCAACACACATTACTGATAAACAATTCAATTCAAAAATTTTCGATATACAGTCCATTATTTATTTAGCCCGATTAGCAATCGGCGCTTACATTTTGGTCCTATCTGTTCGGATATACATTTTGTCATTGAAATTTCGTTAAATAATTGCATTTGTTCGTATATTTCTCATGGGAGAAATTGTCATGGCGTGTGTTTGTGTGCGATTGTAGGTAGATAATTTTTGTTGCCCAGTCACCTTCCTATAACGTATTCATGCTAAATCGTTGTTTTTCGATCATTTTTGTCGTTATGATTAATACTATCGTGTGTTATCATAAACTATCGTTGTTTTAAAATCTCATTTAAATTCGTTTCGTAAATTTCTATGTACATATTCTTTCAGTTTGTCGATAGTAAATATCATTCGTGATTCGTTCATTTGATTTGAGTCAGTGATTCTTAGATTTGAACGAATCATACTTGCATAATCACATAGAAAATAGTTCGTTCAGATTAAACTTGTGATTCGTTTGTTATCGTATGAACGAATCACACAAATTTATTATCTGTATTCTCATTCGTTTCCCGCCAATACTTCGCTTCTTGTCATTTCGCATCGACTAATCGTACATAGTTTCGTGTGTATATTTCATAAGTAGGTATACATAAATTTGTTGCAGCATAGACTTTTGTACGTTCGAATACAATTATAAATATTTTTTTCTTAATTTAGTGTACATATTATGTTGTTTTTTAGAAAGCTTGTCTTCGTTCAATATCGTATTGTTTCGTAGTATTTCATAATTTATAGTTAAGGCAAGATATAAACAGCGTATATGACCATAAAAACATTTTTTGTCGTACATAGATTTTCAGGATAGGTTCGTAGATATCTATACTTATTTGGTTTTTTGGCATTATTTCTCATGTGTATTCTTTGTCGATCGCAAAGTATATTTTATTAAATTAATTTTGGCCATTATTCACATTGCATCGCGCTCGTAGTGTATCCAGTCTTGTACAAGATTTGCATCGGCTCTCGTTCATATATGTATATTTTTACATAAAATCTATTCAGTCTTGTTCAAGATTTGCATCGTCTCTCGTTCGTTTATATTTACATTGAAATATAATTATTCTTGTTTTCTTTACATAGTCTCTCCTTCGTATATAGGTATTTTCACATAAAATATATTCAGTCTTGTTCAAGATTATCGTCGTCTCTCGTTCGCATTATATTTTTACATAAAATATATTCAGTCTTGTTCAAGATTTGCATCGTGTTTCGTTCGTATATATTTTTGCATAAAATATTTTCAGTCTTGTTCAAGATTTACATCGCTTCTCGTTCGCATATATTAACATAAATATATTAAGTCTTTTTCAAGATTATAATCGTCTCTCGTTCCCATATATTTTTACATAAAATATATTCAGAATTGTTCAAGATTTTCGTAGTCTCTCGTCTCTCCTCAGTATATTTTTACCTAAAAATATATTCAGTCTTGTTTAAGATTTACATCGCTTCTTGGTCGTATATATTTTCATAAAATATATTCAGTCTTTTTCAAGATTTTCATAGTATCTCGTTCGTATATATTTTTACATAAAATATATTCAGTCTTGCTCAAGATCTTACCGCTTCTCGTTCGCATATGTTAACATAACATGTATTCAATCTTTTTCAAGATTATCATCATCTCTTGTTCGCATATCTTTTTCTTTCTTTTTTTTATATGTACAGTCTTGTTCAAGATTTTCATCGCTTCTCTTTCGTATATATTTACATAAAAAATATATTAGTCTTGTTTTCATTTGCATAATCTCTCGTTCGCAAAAATATATTTTCATATAAAATATATTCAGTCTTGTTCAAGATTTTATCGTTTCTCATTCGTACATATATTTACATGAAAATATATTCAAGGTTGTTCTTGTTCAAGATTTCCATCATCTTTCGTTCGCACATATATTTTATGTAAAAGTATATTCAGTCCAGTCTTGCTCATAATTAGAATTATCTCTCGTAGTTTGCATCATCTCTCGTTTGGATATGTATTTTTACGTGAAAATATAGCCAGTATTGTTCATTATTTGAATGACATCTCGTCTTTTGTCTCGTCTCTCGTTCGAATATAATATATTTTACGTAGAAATATACCAAGTCTTGTTTATTATTCGAATTATCTCTCGTCTTTCGTATAGTCTCTCGTTCGAACATATATATTTTCATAGAAATATAGCTAGTTTTGCTCATTATTCGAATTTTTTCTTCTCATTCGTATCATCTCTCGTTTGCACATATATTTTTAAATATATTCTGTAATAAATACTATCGTATAACTTTTAGTTGACATCGTAACGTATCGTATTTCGTTCATAGATTTTTATTTGTTTAGACATTCTGTAGAAACATGGCAGCACAGTTGAAATCTGTTCAGTTTTCCATTAGTCAATTATTAGAGTTATCTTTTAAGGCATTGGAAAGAGATCAAGACATTATCAACTCTTTCAAATTGAGATTTGGAGAGCTCGAATCGATTCGTAAAAAGTTCATTGAGTGTCTCGAACTGCTAGAAGAACAGGGTTTAGAATGTGACCATGATACTCAAATGAATTTTATTGACGCATGCTTTCAAATCAGAGGAAACTTCGCTATCTTAGAATCTGAAACTAAAATAAATTCGACATTAAATTCATTGTTGCCTCAAATTAACCTTGAATTTGGACATGGGTCCAAAGATTGTAACTCGAATTGTTCGTGTGACGAATGTGAGCCAAGACATCATAAGCTCTTGCATTTCTCGTCCGAAGCCTCCACACGTGACTGTCTATCGCAGACATCCGATGAGGAGCAGGTGGTGAATGTCGTCGCCACTTCTCATAGTCAGACCAGCACTACATCGGTATTGCTGGCTACTGAAATTGTTAATGTACGAGGTCATTTTGGTAAATATCATAATACCCAAGTACTACTCGATAGCGCGAGTCGGACTAATGTCGTGTCTGAAGAGTTCGTGAATAGTCACGGACTGTCTCGCCCTAAAAACCAAATCTCGTCGTTTCGTGAAATAGGTAACACTATTTCAAATTTTAAGGAGTCTGGTATCGTCGCGGACTTCCTAATCTTCGCAAATATTTCTTTGAATATGCCAACAGCGCATATTACAATTCACAATTGGTCGAATCATTTCATTCTAAATAATGATAGTTCGACAACCAAATCAATGGTTGTATTTGATGCTTGTGCAAAACCTATGTTTATATGTCCAAAACTGGAAAAACATATCATCGAAAATATGTTTCATCTTCGGTCGCATAAAACCATAGTGTGCCATATTCGGTGGCATAACTTCATATTTACAGTTAACATTCGTCAAATGTATGAACAAATAATTACATTCGTACCAGAGTTTCGTAATTGTCAACACATTATTTGTCGGGACTCTTCTGATAAATCCCTAGAAATATGTACGAAACTTATAATATTATCGTATATTAATCGTCGATTATTTCATCTTTTGGGCTTTCCAACATTTGACACCTCCATATTGTTTATCGCGAAATTTATTATGCAATCAACTTTTAAATTAAAACTCGCATCCAGTCAAGACAATATTAAAATTTTGAAATTTCAAACGTGGAATAAGTTTATCTCTCAATTCTCTTCGTTACTTCGTATAAATATCGATAGGCATACGAATACTTTACCGAAACTTCGCTTTCTACATAGTTCATACGCATCTAAAAATGGTTATTGCTCCTTTGTATATTTTATTGTCGAAAACAAAACCATATTAAGTGGTACATTTTTATCGTCGTTGAAGCAACGCACAATCGCATGGTGTCGTCGTCCCATTCTTTCTATCAAATCTCATCTCGATGAATTTATTTCATCATTGGATCTCTCTGATCATCGTAACTTGTATCGTTTCGTGTCTTCTTTGTTTGACATAATCGTTTCTTGGTGTCCAATGGGGACATAATTCATCCTTAGGTATTTTTAGTTGTTGGTTTACTTTAAGAACCTATTATTTTGTTTCGTTATTTTCGTGTCCAGTGGGGACACACGTATTCGTTGTTAGGTATTTTCTTAAATCATTTCTTCGTTTCGAAACCTACTTTATTTTGTTTGTAGTTCGCGTCCAATGTGGACATAATTATTTAGGTATTATAAAATTATTTGATCAATTTTTAGTATCTACATTTTTATTCTTTTGTTAGTTCGCGTCCAATGGGGACATACATTATAATTGCAAGGTATTTTTGGTTATTTGTTTACTTTAAATACCTGTTATTTTGTTTCGTTTGTTTTTGTCCAATAGGGACATAATCATTCTTAGGTATTTTTAAGTTTTTGCTTTGACATTTGGTTATTTGTTCACATTACACACTAGGTACTTGAATTTTCGCATTTTCGTGTCCAATGGGGACATATTATCATTGCTAGGTATTTTGTTTATTTGTTTACTTTAATACCTACTACGTTTGTTTTTTGTTATTTCGCGTCCAATCGGGACATGATAAATCATCATCGTTGGTATTCTTGAATTATTTGCTAATTTAAAAACCTACCATTTACTGTTATGGTTTCGTTGTCTCGTGTCCAATCGGGACATACCTACTAATTGTTTGTTATTCGTTTTCGTTTCGATATATTGTATATTACTTTGTTTATTATCTCTAGTCCATTGGGGACATAATATTGATTATTACTCGCTCGCATTTAGACACATATAGATTTGTTTCGTTTATCGTGTCGTGCCCATTGAGGACATTGTCTTTACTACATACATTGTTATTTTTTTCTTTTACGTGTCCAATCGGGACCTAATGTATCGTATTTAAAAACCTCGGTTCGTTTAGCATGTCCAATTGGGACTTTATCGTTTAGTTTTTGTCGATTTCGTGTCTCACCCTGTGAGACTATTCGATTGTGGTGGGAATGGACATGGGAGTGACAACAGTCGATTTTTGATTAGAAAGGAGCTTTCAGCCTCTTTCTGCCCGGGGGAATGTTCGGTTTGGTATTTACTTTTGGCGTGAATACAAATCACCTGTCTTGTTCCTTCCCCCTTCCCTTCCGTGTAACTGCTTTCTTCCGTTCCTGCTACACACCAACTAGTACTTGTCCGCACGCGGCCTCTAGCGGATGTCAATTCGGACTTCGTTGCCGGCGTCGACCATACAGGTGCCCGTTGTGGGAAGCATCATCGTGTAGTGCTGTGCCCCGGCATATAGACTGCATATATTTCGTTCGGACTGGGTGAGAGATCGAGGCGAGGACTTCTTCTGTACTGGTAGGTGATTTCCTTTCTCGATCCATTTCTTTTATCCAACTGTCGATTTGTTCAGGAGAACTTTGTTCTCTTAACATATCGACAATGTATCAAGCCAGAATACGCGAGAATTGTATGGAGAGGTCTACTTTTTTCACGGCTTTTCCAACTTTGAAGTCAAAAAACACCAACTTAGAGGCTTCGCAGCATATATGTTCCATACACGGATTTACTCAGAATTCGGAGTAGAACATTTCGTGTGTCTGTGTGTCTGTGTGTGTGTCCGTCCCCCCCTTATAACTTTTGATCCGCTCAATTTACAGAGCCTAAAATTTCTGAATATATAAACAGTTACAGGCCTACAAAACTTTTATACTCGGAATTTTGAATTTTTGTTTCAGTCAGGGGTTATCAACTTTTGAATTTTTATTTTATTTTTCCATATATCTCAGAAACCATAAACGCTAGAACGCTGAAAATTGGTACAAACATAGAAAAATACAAAATCTCAAATTAGTTTTTTCAAAAAAATTCCAGGGTTTCTCAAACATTTTTTATTAAGAAAAATATTTTTTTTATGATAAATTTATGAGTTTAACTGCCTATATTTCCAAAACTTTTACAATTATCGAAAAAAGCCGAAACACCCCAACTAGATAATTTAATTTTCTATAAAAAATATTAACATTGTAGTAGAAGATCTCAATTTTTTTTTAATAATTTTTTTAAAAATTGAATTTAGTGACGACATCGCTTCATACATTTTGTATGGCAGTCGCCTATACACAATATGTAAGAAGACTTAATAGTTTGATACTTCATCTCCAAACAAACATACATACCATCATGCTATTTTCATATTCTGGGTAGGAAAAAAGGATCTTCCTCCATACTATCCTATCTTGACATACATACCTACATATGTTGTATAGAAAACAAAATATCTGAAAATATTCAATAATTTGTATTTATGGGTTTATAGTTTGGTACATATTCTTCAACTATACATACTATCGCTATCGACAGTTGGATCTCATGTGTTACATGCAACTAGTCCTATTATTTACCTCGTCGCTGTGAATAACGCGCCGTGACAAGTGCAATTATTTAATTTTCGTATACAGTCCACTGATCTTTTAGCCCGAGTTGCAATCGGTAATTTCGGCGCTTACAATGTGTTAAAATTGCCTATACCCATTTTTAAAACTTCTGTAGCGAATATTACCGCAAATAGTAGCTATGTACATTACATAAATTCATCATCGTTGATAATTATTGATGAAATTTAGATGTGCCCACTGCAAGTGTTGAAAATCATAGATAGACTATTGACGGATCTATGCGATGAAAATGATAGAACATAAACTATTTGGAGGGAAAAAACTATACTTCTGTGCGGTGATTTTCGGCAAATCTTACGTGTTGTCCCTCATGGATCATGTGCAACTTTAATTGAAAATTGTGTCACGAGTCGATTATTTTCACGTTGACTCAAAATATGAGAGCCTTATCAAGTGATATAGAATTTATCGAATTTTTGAAAAAAAAATGGTAATAATGACGCCCCACAACGCGGGTCGGAAGTAACAACGTCCATATTTTCTATCCTGGACACGTGAACACCAAATGAACCATCTCTACCAAACCGTCACGGTAACCGTCGTGCAGTGAGTGCGTGTGTGCTGTTATCTTTTGTGTATTTTGACATCACAAGTATTTTTTAAGGTTACACCATTTTTGTGAAAACATACTCAAAATTTGTGTTACTAGTCTACGTAAGTATATATTTTTTTATCATCTTAAATGTTATTTTTGATATCTATATGTAGATTTGACTTAAATGTAGCAGTTTATAAATAATTTGGTATGAAATCTAAAAAATGTGTTTGGGGTCCAAAGTAACAAATATCACAGGGTCCAATGTTACTGTGACTTTGGTCCCCAATATAGTTTCTAGCTACAAAAATATTTTCACAAAGTGGAAATTTTGGTTTCTACTCATCTTAATTGGGTTTTAATCATTAAATTTTGACTATTTGTGATGGTCACAGATTTACTTATGAATATTTGTTTCAGAATGCCTAGGAATAAAACCAGGAAAACTACCAGAGGCCTTGCGGATCTATCGTTGTACGAAGCCGCCACTCTAAATCAGCTTAATAATAAAATAAGCGTCAGAGAAGCAGCAAAAAATATGCATTATCAGTTTGGGCAGATACATAAAAAAAGAAATGTTCAGTCTACTTAACCCTCCGTAGGATATATAAGTCTAATACAGTGTTCACGCGACAAAGAAAAAAATTGGAGGAATACTTAAGTCGCAACATCTCACCTCTATTATGGCTTATCGCCTTCAGAGGAAAGAAAGTTTGCGTATGATTTGGCGCTTAAATACGAAAAAAACATCACTGCACAAATCAGCAGGGAAAGACTCGTTCACAGAATACATCAAACGACACCCTAATTTATCCATCAGATCTCCACAAGCAACCAGTCTTTCTCGTGCGACTAGTTTTAATGGGACAAATGTCGATGAATTCTTCAATAATCTGAAGAAAGTGCTTGTTAGACGTAAATTCAATGCAGTCGATATCTGGAATATGAATGAAACTGGTGTCACAACTGTTCAGGCAGCATATAAAATTGTTGCCCAAAAAGGAATTAATCGAGTCGGTGCTATAACATCGGCCGAAATAGGCACCCTTGTGACAGTAGCTATTGCTATAAATGCGCAAGGAGGGAGCACAACACCTTTTTTCATATTTCCTCGTCAATGATACCATGACCACTTCATACGCGATGGTCCCATAGGTAGTGCCGGAGCCGGGAATTCCAGTGGGTGGATGCAGGATAAGGAGACAAAGCCAACATTATAAAAAATGTTTACTTTTGTTGGACAATCATGAGTCCCATATATCAGTGGAATGTCTAGATTTGTGCAAAAATAACGGAATTGCACTAGTCATTCCCTCCACATTGCACACATAAGCTGCAGCCATTAGACAGGGCTGTATACGGACCATTTAAAAGAAGTGTAAATATTGCATTAGATAACTGGATGAGGAACAATCCAGGAAAAACTATGACCCTATACAACATCCCTTCAATAGTAAAAGAAGCAACTCTTTCAGTTACAACCAATAATATTATTTCAGCCGACACATGCTACCTCAACTGCCCAGGGTACATACTCGAAAGCATGTTTGTGCCCAAAGGAGGCTTGTCTCTACAGCTGCGAAGACATCAACTGTGTCAGATTGAAGGATTTCAAGAACACCGCCTTCGATGTTATGTGGGTCCATTTAAAATCTAACAAATTCATAAAAAAATATGCATGTATCTACCGATCTCCAAATATAAGTGATTATGAATCTTCCGAGCTTTTCAAATACTCTGGAGAAACCAATGACAGTCTTCTGTCTCACTACCCGTCGGCAGAATTTGCGGTTCTCGGCTATTTCAATATCCATCACTACGATTGGCTGAAATCATCGGGAACTACCGATTCGGCTGGCCGCATGGCGGAATCCTTTGCTTTGTGTCATAACCTGGAGCAACTTGTTCAAGAGCCAACTCGCATCTCTGATGTCTCTGGGCATCGTTCCAATCTGCTTGATCTTGTCATGACTACTGCGTCAACGGGATACACACTGAAAGTCACAGCCCCACTGGGCTCTTCAGACCATTGCATTGTGTAAACGGCCATCCACTTCATCCCGGACCTTCCACCGGAAAAACCTAAAAGGAAAATTTGGCAATACAAGTCAGCAGATTGGCATGCACTGCGAATACACTTTCGCGACTTTCCTTGGAATGAAGTCTGTTTTAGAACCAAAGACCCATCTATCTGTGCGCGTAAGGAAGGGGATGTCATCACTTCTGCTATGGATGGCTATATTCTCTCCTCCGTCAAAACCTGCGGACCAGGCACAAAACCTTGATATAATTCCAAATGCCGAGAAGCAGTCAAGCGCAAAAAAGCTGGCTTTCAAAACATTTCAAAAACTTCAAACCCCATCAAACAAGAAAACATACAACAAAATGACAAAGGATTGTAAAAATTCCATTAATCAGGCTAAAAAACTCCATGACCAACATATAAGTCAAAAACTCTCCTCATGCCCTAACGGTAGCCGAAGATTCTGGTCATTGTCAACCTCCATAGGTCAGAACTTTTGCACATCTTCATTTCCACCATTAACGAACCATGACAGATCCATTGCTAACTCTGCCACCGACAAAGCTAATTTTCTCGGTAAATTATTTGCAGATAATTCAACCCTTGACGACGGAGGAAAAATTCCTCAACCAGTTCCACATAGTGGTTTTGAAATGAAAGAAGTAAGAATTAACTTCCCTGAGGTTTTACTCGCCATCCGAGGGTTGGATGTTAACAAAGCTAATGGACCAGATGGAATTCCCGTTCTTGTGTTAAAAAAATGCTCCGCCGAACTAGCCCCAGTTCTCACTAAACTCTTCAAACTCTCGTTTAAAACTGGTATTGTCCCATGTGACTGGAAAAAAGCGGTCATCCACCCAATTCCCAAAAAAGGTGATCGAACTACCGACCCATCGCAATTACTTGTGTACTCTCCAAAATAATGGAAAGGGTACTAAACACTAAGTTGATCACATACATACCTCGAAGCAAACAAAATTTTAAGCGACCGCCAATATGGATTTCGTGGAAATCGATCTTGTGGCAATCTACTCGCATATGTGACATCCGTTTGGGGTCGGAGTGACTTCGCACAAGCCCCGGGCATCAAGTTACAAGTACTATCTTTCTACTTTATCAGGAAAATTGAAAAATGTGTACAAAAAGGAATTTATGTACACCTTCGGCTTAAAGTATGGCAGGATAAGGAGACTACTTAATATCAAATTAAAAGGCGAAATACCAAAACGAAAAAATCTTGGAAACCAGATTATTTTAACACCATAATTTTGCGATGGAGCCAGACATTAAAAGGGCCGAAACTGGTAATTGGTGATAATTTATCAAGTCATTTAAATATCAAAATAATTTAAGAATGCAAGGCCAACAATATTAGGTTTGTATTTCTACCACCAAACTCAACACACCTCATCCAACTACTGGATGTTGCCTTCTTTGGCCCCCTGAAGAAAGAGTGGAGAAATATCCTTTTAAAATACAAAATTGAGAACCCACGACAGAGTAACCTCAATAAATCTCATTTCCCACTTTTGCTCAAATAACTGATGGATAATGTTAGCATGTGTAAAGAAAAAAACATTTTGAATGGGTTCCGTGCTACTGGCATTCAATTCATACAATGTTTTAAAAAAATCCCGGAATATTCGGCAGCCACAAAATATGACGTACCTGAAACTCTGATGCAAATCCTCAAAGAAAACAGGTCTAGCCCTATGAAGAAAACCAAAAATAAAAAAGTCAGCACTGCACCTGGTGCAATGGTACAAATCCTGCCAAGGAAAAAATAAATCCACTACAAGCAAAAAAGTGAAATCCACTACAAGCAAAAAAGTTAAATCCACTAGAAAAGCTAAACGTTGCCTTGAGGAAGAACATCCCGGAACCTTAGAAATTACTATACCGAATCTAATTGATGACGTCCAACTTTTTCGGAACGATAACAACCAAGAAATGGACACAGATTCACTTGTTGTAGAAGCAAATCAATACTTGGACGAAAAAGATGGTTTCTTTGCTATCTCAAATACTTCTTTCAGTCATGAGAATGGCCTCGAAGAATCCACATTACTCAATAGAGAATCCGAAAATAAAAATTCTGGAAGATATAATTTGGATGGGTGGATGGCAGAGCGGTTAGCGCGCTGGGTTAGTAATCCAGTGGTCGCGAGTTCGAATCCTGCCTCGACCGATCTCGTTCACCTATAGGACAAGCATTTATGCTTAGTTTAGGGAACGTAGGAAGATGTATATGTACTTGTTTAACAAGGACATATTCATTTTTTTTTTTTTTTAAAAAAAAAAATATAATTATTAAACCAAGGGGATACAAAATCAAAACATCAATACAATAGGCATGATGACTAATTTTGAGAAACTATCTCACGATGTTTTTACGCATCCACTGTTTTCAAATATATATACATTTCAACATAAAATAAAGGTTTAGTAGCAAAAATTGCCATTTCAAAATCCAATTTGACATTTATGTCAAAAAACGCTTGCAGTGTAATGGCGTCCGTCGGAGCTGACGGTGACGTCACGGTTTCGTAGACCGCATATCACTACTATATGTACTATATGTATTCTAAGACGATTTGTGTATTTAAAATAAATTCAAAAGTGCATAAGTGTTGTGCGGTCCCTAAATGTACAAACACGTCGAAAAAAACACCTACTGAGGTATTTGTTTTCGTCCCACGCGAATATAAACGAGAAACAAGTAGTTAAATTTGGCAATGCGAGACACAGAAAGGGTATTTTATTAAGTATGCGTTTACAATGAAGTACAGTATTTGTTCCCCCACATTTAGCTCTCAATACTATAATTAATTTACTAAATATTTACCATTAATTAGGCAATAAGCATATAAAGAACTTCATGAATGTCCAAACGTCAAAATAGGCCATCTTAAGTTTCCCGCGAATTAGGCATTAGGCCTGTGTAACACCACTGCGTTACGACGCTCAATTGCATGGACCCAGTTCACTGCGCCGGGTGTGTTAACTTACTCCTTCGAAATATATTGGCTCACGGCGCAGTGAGTCATGAGTGCTAGACCGGGAGAATGCGAACAGTGTTAGGGTATTGAGTTATTGAGTTGCTTGCTTTTTAACCGACATACCTACATACATACTTACTAAATAAACAACGTAATAGACAATAACATAAAACTATTAGCTTACCTTAGCACAGGCCATGCCTAGTGACGGGGCTAGTAACAAAGATACAAACAAAAAAAATAGCTTAAACTATGTAAGCACCAGTGAAATAATAGAATGATATTTATTTAAATGAAATAACTTTTATTTACTTTGTATGTTTACTACTACTAATAATAATAGTAACTTTTATTTAGACGTAAAAAATACAAAATTAATACATCTAGTATAAACAAAAATATATATATATTTTTTTATACATTCTAATCCCAAAAAGTGCCGAATTAAAGCGTTTCCCGATTAAGTGCCGACGCAAGTCTGAATTTCCCGATATCGGCACAAGTGCCGCAAATCGGCAAAACTGGACGTGAACCTAGAATATCGTGACGTCATGCGCTCTGATTCGTTCTGATTGGCGTTTCTCATAAAATGGCAGTCTATAATATTTTGTATTTTTATTTTAAGAATATTAATATTATTCACTCTTTTAAAATGAAAATAAATACATTTTTTTAAACCTCAATAACCTATTTTATTTTTTAAAATCATAATGTCAATGATTTTTTCTTACTCTCATCACGCCTATTCACTGCGCCGGGTCATTAAGCTAGTTAAAAAATAATAATAAAAGTATAATATGCAGGTATTGTATTTTATATAAGCAAAGATTATTATTGAATTCATTATATTTCATGTACCTACATGTTTAAAAATATCACAACTTTCCCGATTCTACTTTTAAAAGTAATAGTATGTCGGTTAAAAATCCCGATTCTACTTTTAAAAGTAATAGTTTGTCGGTTAAAAAGCAGGCAACTCAATAACTCAATACCCTAACACTGTTCGCATTCTCCCTGTCTAGCACTCACGACTCACTGCGCCGTGAGCCAATACATTTCGAAGGAGTGAGTTAACACACCCGTCGCAGTGAACAGAATCGACGCAATTGAGCGGTGCAACGCAGCTTTACAACTGTCATGTCTACCACAGTACCGCGTAGGTATGCTTTTAGTTTATGAACACATAATGTAGCGAGAAGAAGGAACATATTTTATCGATTTTCGAGATGTAAGTTGTATTTAAATTATAGATAAATAAAGTACTTATATGCATAGAATAATAATAATACGCTTATATGTAAGTTTTTACGTTTCTAAATTCTGACGAGCAAAAGTCTTTGTTCGATGCAAAGTAATTTCATATATTGTATTGAAACTGTGACGTCATAATTATTGATTCACTCTGATTGGTGTTTCTCATAAAATGGCGGACTTACATATTTTGTATTTTTATTTTAATAATATTAATATTATTCGCTCTTTTAAAATGAAAATAAATATATTTTTTCCAATCTATATAACCTATTTTATCTTATAAAATTATAATTTCAATGATTTTTTCATACTGTCATCACGCCTATTGTAGTACAGACAGTTGTCAGTCCGATTTCTGACGACTCAACCGACTGGGAACCTGATATATTAGAAAATGAAGATGAAAATGACGGCCTTACTTCAAATACTGAATCAATTGCAGAAAATTCGAACGCCGACATTTCCAATGAAACAATAGAACCATATATGTACATTTTAGTCAAATTTACTAGCATCAATAGGAAAAGTGAAAAATGTTTTGTGGGAAAAGTTTTACAAGTGGAAGAAAACTGTATTCTTACAAAAATTTTAAAGAAGAAGCGCAATGGCTCATTTTTTGGCCAGAGATAGAATATGTGTCTCCTGTAAATGTCACGGACATTTTAAAAGTGATGCCAGAACCTGAATATATTCGTCGAGGTCTGCTGAAATTTAACGCAAACCTCAAAATCTACAGAATGGAATATGCAATAGTGGAATGGAATACATTTTAATTTTGGTACCTTAAATTAAAAACACCAAAACGTACAAATCAAAACGTAGCACGTCAGAACATAATAACACGACAAAACCCGAGATAAAAACACGTGATTTGCGACGTTGCCATTAACAACGATTCGTTTTTGTCTTGTGAATGTTTGTCCATGAATAGTCACTCGTCTTATTTGTCAGTGTAGGTTTTATTTATTTATTTATTTTATTAATCCATTTCATACATTGATTTGTGATAATTTATAAAGAGTTTAAAATATACAACTATGTGAATATGTTAACAAGAGGAATGGATTGTTTTCCATTTATTGTTGATATGTTTCAATTATCTGTATTCCTTTTTTAATGTTTGTTTAATATTACGTTTCAATTACTTATCTGTAGGTTTTGCTTTTTTTCGTTTTTGAATGTTTTATTATTGTTTATGTATAACTTTGTTTTACTTACTTTCTGTTATATTATCAAGTGATTCCCTCTTCAAACACGAAAATCTTTTTGATGAGGTAGGTATTGCAAAAAAATGTTGTAGTAATTTATTTATTTATTTATTTTTTATTTACTTGTAAAATATTGTAATATGTATTGTAAAAAAGAAAATGTTAAATAATAAATATGTTGAAATGATAACCCTACAACGTTTCTGGTGTTTGTATGAGGAACAATAAATACACTACCTGTGGAAACTTCACCCACTAACATTTTTTTATTTCTTCATTTTATTTCTTGATTTTCCAACTTTGCCATCTGCTGAGGTCAGGCTCATAAAATCATAACCCTCAAGATTCGAAATCGTATGAAAATTTTCTATGGGCAAAGTTACAAAATAATTTTGCCCACTTTTTCAAATGCGTAAATCGACAATATTAAAAGGATATACATTGTTCATTCCAGATACCTTATAGCATAAATTTAGGCAATAATCCTGACTCGCATAATAAGAAAACATGTCAAAAAACATACTTTTATAAAAAAAGTGGGCAAATTTGCCACAATTGACGGTACTTTCAACACCACAATAGGTGTTACAACGACCCTGCTAGCGGGGTCTGAAGTAACACTTGAAGCATCTTTGAAAATCCTCCATAGTCTTAAATGTTTAGGTGTGATATGTAATAGGCATGATGACTAATTTTGAGAAACTATCTCACGATGTTTTTACGCATCCACTGTTTTCAAATATATATACATTTCTACATAAAATAAAGGTTTAGTAGCAAAAATTGCCATTTCAAAATCCAATTTGACATTTACGTCAAAAAACGCTTGCAGTGTAATGGCGTCCGTCGGAGCTGACGGTGACGTCACGGTTTCGTAAACCGCATATCACTACTATATGTATTATATGACGATTTGTGTATTTAAAATAAATTCAAAAGTGCATAAGTGTTGTGCGGTCCCTAAATGTACAAACACGTCGAAAAAAACACCTACTGAGGTATTTGTTTTCGTCCCACGCGAATATAAACGAGAAATAAGTGGTTAAATTTGGCACGGCGAGACACAGAAAGTGTATTTTATTAAGTATGCGTTTACAATGAAGTACAGTATTTGTTCCCCCACGTTTAGCTCTCAAAACTATAATTCATTTACAAAATATTTACCATTAATTAGGCAATAAGCATATAAAGAACTTCATGAATGTCCAAACGTCAAAATAGGCCATCTTAAGTTTCCCGCGTATTAGGCATTAGGCCTGTGTAACACCACTGCGTTACGCCGCTCAATTGCATCGACCCATTTCACTGCGCCGAGTGTGTTAACTCACTCCTTCGAAATGTATTGGCTCACGGCGCAGTGAGTCATGAGTGCTAGACCGGGAGAATGCGAACAGTATTAGGGTATTGAGTGAGTTGCTTGCTTTTTAACCGACATACCTACATACTTACTAAATAAACAACGTAATAGACAATAACATAAAACTAGCTTACCTTAGCACAGGCCATGCCTAGTGAAGGGGCTAGTAACAAAGATACAAACAAAAAGAAATTGCTTAAACTATGTAAGCACCAGTGAAATAATAAAATGATATTTATTGAAATGAAATAACTTATATTTACTTTGTATGTTTACTACTACTAATAATAATAGTTACTTTGATTTAGACGTAAAAAATACAAAATTAATACATCTAGTATAAACAAAAATATATATATTTTTTTTGATACATTCTAATCCCGAAAAGTACCGAATTAAAGCGTTTCCCGATTAAGTGCCGACGCAAGTCTGAATTTCCCGAAATCGGCACAAATGCCACAAATCGGCAACACTGGACGTGAACCTAGAATATCGTGACGCTCTGATTCGTTCTGATTGGCGTTTCTCATAAAATGGCGGTCTATAATATTTTGTATTTTTATTTTAATAATATTAATATTATTCATGTATTATTCACTCTTTAAATAAGAAAATAAATACATTTTTTTAAATCTTTATAACCTATCTTTTTTAAATCTTTATAACCAATGATTTTTTCTTACTGTCATCACGCCTATTCACTGCGCCGGGTCATTAAGCTAGTTAAAAAATAATAATAAAAATATAATATGCAGGTATTGCATTTTATATAAGTAAGCAAAGATTATTATTGTATTCATTATTTATTTATTTATTTATTTGGGAAGCCAACAGCTCATTTACATTTTTTATAATACAAATTTTAACATAGACTTCAGAGCCAATAACAAGCTTTCCATCAATAGCAAGAAAATACTGTAAACAACTCATGTTACACGTACACACACACACACGCACGCACGCACGCACGCACGCACGAACGCACGCACGCACGCACGCACGCACGCACGCACGCACGCACGCACGCACGCACGCACGCACGCACGCACACATGCACATATACAATTTGTTTGGGATGGATAGGAGGGTACGAGGGAGGAAAATTAGGAGCGTATCACCTTCAATATATCGCGACGAAACTTATCATATTTCACATTGAAGATGTCCACCCCGGCTGAGAACAACGTGTTATGAGAATCACATACGCGTGGAATTGTAGCATTCTTTCTGATATTTGTTCTACATACCGGAACATGTAAAAGTTCAGATCGGCGAACCATTCTACCTGGAACATGGATACCCACTAGGTTAACAAGCTCAGGTGAGTCGATGGCACCGTTCAGAATTTTATGCAGCAGCGATTGGTCGTGCAAGACTCTTCTAGATTCGAGAGTGTCAAGTCTGTGATATTTTAATGATTCCCTATAGTCAGTAAAATTTAAATGAAATTTATGATTTAGGTAGTTAATGAATTTATGTTGTACTCTTTCAATTCTAGTGATATGTGTTACATATAAAGGGGACCAAATTTGTGTACAAAATTCAAGGTGGGGGCGTATATAGGTGGTGTATAAAGTATAAAAAGTGTTAATATTTCTGAAAGGCCTGCTTATGCGGATAATAAATCCCAACATCTTATTTGCTTTGCTAATTATATTATTAATGTTTTCAATGTAATTTAACTTAGAATCAAGTATCACACCCAGGTCTCTTATATAATTGACTTCATTGATGCTCAAGTCATTGAAGGTATACGTGAAGTTTATCTTGTTTGTGTTGTGGGTAAATGTTATTTTATTGCATTTCAATATGTTCAGCTTTAATTTATTTAATGTACAGTAAGAGTATAATCTGTCAAGGTCTTCTTGAAGTTTGTAGCAGTCGGTTATGGAGTTAATTGCATAGTATACCTTCATGTCATCAGCAAATGCGAGATACGACGAATGAATAAAACATTTGTGAATATCGTACGTGTAGATGTTAAATAAGAGAGGACCTAGGTGAGATCCTTGGGGGACACCTGAAGGAGGAACAAAGAAGCTTGATTTAAATCCTTCGACCATCACTGACTGCATTCTATTCCGAACGTATGATGTAAACCACCTGAACAAGTCTCCATGTATGCCTAGGTTATGTAATTTTGATAGCAGTATGTCATGGTTTACTCTGTCAAACGCCTTAGCATAATCAGTATAAATCACGTCCACTTGGCGTCTTTTATCCATGTTACTTGTGACGTACTCGGTAAGTGTAATAAGATTTGAAAGGACAGAGCGACGACGTAGGAAACCGTGTTGATGATTTTGGATATTTAGTTTAACCGTGTGATAAATTTGGTCATATACAATACGTTCGAGGACTTTACTAAACACCGGTAGAATGGATATTGGACGATAATTTTGAATATCACTTTTTGGGCCAGATTTGTGAATAGGTATGATAAGAGCTTCTTTGAATTTTTTGGGAAATATTCCTTCGGAAATGGATCTATTAAATAAAATATTAAGTGGGATAGAAAGCGTATCTGCACAACGTTTAATGAAAATTGGTGGTATATTATCGCTACCCGCTCCCTTCCTGACATCTAGTTCACGTAAATATTTTAAAACTACAGAATTTGTAATAGTGACACCACCTAATCCTTCAGAAAGAGAAACTGATAGGTCATTAGTGGAGGTTGGTAGAATAGAGGTACAGTTATCATATGTAGTCTGAAAATGTTCACTAAATAGCTGACTTATCTCATCACCGCCTGTACATGATATATTTTTTAAGTGCATAGTTTGAGGTATTCCTGAATTTTTTTTCAAATTTTTAGTAAACGTCCAAAGTTTTTTGCTATTGATTTGTATGTTACATTCCATAGAATAAACATATTGTTTGAAACATTCATCTTGAATTTTTTTTTGTCTAGTCCGCAGTAGGTAATGAAAATTCAGCATAATCTAAATAACTACCATGCTTTTTCCACTTTCTATGCATTTTATGTTTTTCTTTAACAATTCTTATAAGAGCGGGAGAATACCACGATGGATATTTGTTATTTTTTATTGCTATAGTGGGAACAAAATTTGAAATTGTATTATATAATATGGTGTAAAAGTAATCAGTAGCAGAGTCTAAATTATCAATTTCGTTTAACAATGACCAATCAAAGGTCGAAAGGTGGTTGCTTATATTAATGTAGTCCGCCTTGTGAAAGAGCTTAATTTTTTTAGGTGGTGTGATAATTGACGAGTAGGACTTGAGACTAACCTCAAACGAAATAGCAGGATGATATAAATCCTCCCTCACCAGCGGATGGTGAGCTCGAGACACATCGCACGCAACATTACATAAAATAAGGTCCAATATTCTATTGTTAGTGTTTAATATGTCATTATATTGATGTAATCCAGTATAAGAAATAGTGTCGATGAAATAAGAATTGTTAAGAGGTGTATTGACTGGTGTGAGATAGATGTCGTTGGACTGCTTAACCCACGTGATACCAGGCATGTTGAAATCACCCATCACCAATATGACATCATCAGGGTGTTGATCCCGAACACGAGATAACAAGTCAAGAAAGGAGCTGGTAGCAGTGTTATACTCACGTCCCTGGGGTAGATATACACAAGCAACATGAATGACGCGATTGGACGTGATATTGGATGAAGGAATGGTTACCCAAATGCACTCGGCGTCACAGACAAAGTCCTCCCTGGCATATGCTTGTAGATCTCTGCAAGATAATATCATGACTCCGCCACCACGGGGATGATGGGTATGTGTTTGAGAAGAAGAGGTGCTTGCCCTGTCACGTCTGAACACATTATAATTATTTGTAGGTGCAATTTCCGTATCTAGAATACAATCAATTAACCAAGTTTCAGTAATGCCAAACAGTTGATACTCATCGTTCAATAGAACATTATTATAAAATATATTTGTTTTTGTTCGAAGACCTCTACAATTTTGATAAAATAGAGAAATCATGGTCTTAAATTAATGTATATTAACCAGCGTGTTGTATTTCCGTATATATACAATATCACCACATACACACGCATACAGATAAACGCACATCTGCATTTAAATAATAAACATTCAACATTATAACAGTGCGAGTAAAGTAAATGATAATTATATACATACACGAGAAAGCATACATACATCACACACATATTCAATAATAAACAATTAATATTACAATAAGTACGCACAAAGTAGATATCAAATGTCCACGCGTATGTGAATTCAGAGTAAGAACATAATATAGTAGTACATATCTGTTTAATTTGTGACTTACCAGTATGAAATAATAATAATATGAGTTTTTGTACACCATAATCCGAATATTCACTCGGTGTAATGCATAAAAAATAGTAAAATAGCGTAGTCATCATTAAGTATTGGTGATTTATAAAGTTCAAATAGTATTTGGCAATTATATATGTACACATAATGGAATTAAGTTTAAATAAGTTAAATGAATAATAAGTTAAATTCTATAACTGTCAGTGACAGGAACAGCAATAAAAACACGGTAGAAATTAAATTATAACCAACCTGGGGTAAACAAATCAAATCAAATATTTGATCAAGTGTTGAAATATTGTAAAATATAAATTAGTCGGATACATTATGAAAGTGGTACGCGGAGTGTGAATATAATAGGAAAGGGTACTAGGAGTAGTGGGATAATAAAATATAATAAAACATTGATATGGTGGAACTGGTACAGGAATTAGACAACTTTTTGCAGATCTGATAATTTCATGATGGCGATGCGAGGTGATTTGTCGTTCCGTCTTACGAACACTTTTCCATTCCTTACCCATGTGTATAAAAACCCCACTGAGCTTGCTTGGTACTTAGCTTTTTTTAGCAGATCCCTAGTAAAAGAGGTAAGGTGTTCATTTAAATATATTGGTTTTGGTTCGTCAGTAGGATAGAAGTCAGCTGATGTTAGTTTTATATTTTTTTTTGCGGCTAGAAGGTCATCTCTTTTTTGGCGTTTTTTGAATTTAACAATGATTGGCTTAGGGAGTCCGGAAATAGCATCGTTGGGTCTAGTTCTTGTTGCGAATTCCAAATCATCATCTTCAATTGGCACACCCATGAGGTTGCCGACTTTTTTAATAATTTGGGTTATATTTTCATTGTTTTTAAATGGTATACCAAGTATTTGCATATTTTGTATCCTGTCCCATTGTTCACGAGCATTAGAGTGATTTTCCAGTTCAATATTTTTTTCTTCTAGATTTTTTATCCTATCCGAGTGTTTTTATAGCCTGGGCATGATTGTCGGTTGATTTAAGTTTAATTTCAAATTGATCCATCCTCTTTTCGAAGTCTTCGATCTTCTGAGAGCAAAACAAAACGCTATTCTTGAAATCCATAAAATCTGACTTTATCTCTGAGATTTGAGTTTGAATTGCAGTCAAAACAGACATGATTTCAGTATTTGTCGGTGATGTTGCACTAGAAATGATATTAAGATCTGTTTGTTTTAGTGCCGGAGGTGAACTGAAACTTTTAATATTTGATGGGTCTGTTGAGTCAAGAGTAGGTATTATATTTCATGTACATGTTTAAAAATATCACAACTTTCCCGATTCTACTTTTAAAAGTAAAATCGGGAAAGTAAGTATGTTGGTTAAAAAGCAGGCAACTCAATACCCTAACACTGTTCGTATTCTCCCGGTCTAGCACTCATGACTCACTGCTCCGTGAGCCAATACATTTCGAAGGAGTGAGTTAACACACCCGGTGCAGTGAACAGAATCGACGCAGTTGAGCGGTGCAACGCAGCTTTACACATGTCATGTCTCCCGCGTATGCTTTTAGGCTTTTAGCTTATGAACACAATGTAGAGAGAAGGAACATATTTTATCGATTTTCGAGATGTAAGTTGTATTTAAATTATAGATAAATAAAGTACTAATATGGATAGAATAATAATAATATGCTTATATGTAAGTTTTTATGTTTCTAAATTCTGATGAGCAAAAGTCTTTGTTCGATGCAAAGTAATTTCATATAGGTATATTGTATATTGTATTGAAACTGTGACTCATAATCTTTGATTCACTCTGATTGGTGTTTTTCATAAAATGGCGGACTTACATATTTTGTATTTTTATTTTAATAATATTAATATTATTCGCTCTTTTAAAATGAAAATAAATGTAGGTATTTTTTCAAATCTTTATAACCTATTTTATTTTATAAAATTATAATTTCAATGATTTTTTCATACTGTCATCACGCCTATTGTGATTACCCAACAAATGTGATAGTAAAAATGTTATTATCGTGAATGAAAAATTATATAATTATAAAAATTTAATTTTTGTGTCAAATAACACATTTTATTTATATTTACCAATATTATAATTATAACTTGCTTTTATGTCAAAATTTATATTTAATAAAGTCGTTTTGAAAATATAGGTGAATTTTTATAATTTATGATTTTTATTGTTCAAATCCTTATTACAAACTATCTAAATACTTAATAGACGATAACATAATATTTATACTGAATAAAAGAATACCGTATATTGTATACAAAGTAGAACACTTATATAGCACATGGATGGATGGATGGAAGGAAACGAACACGAATGATGACCCAGGGAAGAATAAAACAACATTAGTGAGGAAAGGGTGCAAGAATCCTGTTAATATTATAGATTTATCAAAATGTAACATGTCAGTGATGTTTGCTGAAACTGCTGTTGGTAATATTCTGCCGCCGTATATTGTATATGAAGCAGAACACTTATATAGCACATGGAGGACCTCAGAATGTCAGGTATAATAGAACAAAAAGTGGTTGGTTTGATTCTGTGATGTTTGAGGATTGGTTTTCCACAATTGCTGTTCCATATCTGAATAAATTTGAAAAACAGCCAAAAGCCTTAAAAGGAGATAATCTCGCATCACATATTTCAATAAGTGTGCTGCAAAAGTGTAAGGAAGCAAACATAAAATTTATATTACTACCAACAAATAGAACACATTTATACCAGCCACTGGATGTAGCTTATTTTAGACCGTTGAAAAGAATGTGGAAAACTAAAAAATAAATAAAGTTTTGATGGACTGGAAACAAAAAAACAGGTTCTATCCCGAAAAACGACTTTCCGAGAGTGCTTAAGTCCACCCTTGACAAGCTCGAAAATTCTTCAGACAACATTCGAGCAGCCTTTATTTCTTCTGGTATATACCCAGTTGACGCAAAAAAGGTTTTAAAGAAAATTCCTATTGCTACAGGTGAATCCATGGATTGGGTAGACTGCTATAAATCTTTTCTTTCTGATAAAAGAATGAGCGAAACATCCAAAAAACAATCAAAAAGAAAACGTATCAATGTGATTCCAGGCAAAAACCTAACTTTTATTGACACAAACGTTACGCACTGTATTGAAACGAATATAAATATTAATCATGACCTTCATGACATGACAAGTGAGCCACAGCCTTCAACATCGGGCACATCCAACAGAACTAAGAAAAAAGCAGGCTATGTATAAGACTCATCTCTCGAAAGTGACTTTGCACTTCATGACTCGTCTGATGATGAATTCATGGTTGAATTATCCAACGCAGAATCAGAACCTGAATTTCAAGTTGAAAAAGCGGCATCCAATTTGAAAATTTGCCTTCACCAATTATCGAAAGGAAATTTTGTGGCATTATATCTGACGTATAATAAACATATGAAGAGGTGAAAAAGGGTTTCATCGCACAAATTTTAAGCCTAGACAAGAAAAGTCAGCCCTGGAGAATCAAATGCAAATTTATGAAAAATGACTCGGATAAAAAAAATGTGTATATCTTCCCCCCAATAGTCACCATCGACTGCATCAAAGAAATTTTGAAACCACTTTCGGTGAAACGGGGCAGATACTTCTTTTTTTTCATTAATTTAATTGATAATAATAATTATTTCAGTTCTAAAATATGCCACGTCTATATAAGAGAAAAACAGAAAGAGGGTCGTATGACAAGAGTAAACTTGAAAAAGCAGTCGAAGCGGTGAAGAACAGCACCATGAGCAGTTATGAAGCTGCAAAATTATTTGAAATTCCACATTCAACAATTATTGTACATGCCTATGGTCGGAGAGGTCAAAAATCTTCTACAATGGGTAGGAATACAATTTTATCAAAAGAAAGCGAGGCACTTTTGGCAAAACATCTTCATACAATGGAAAAATATGATTTTGGTCTGACAAAAAAGGAAGTAATCGAACTGGTAGGGAATTATGTGAAAAAAAACTCAATTGAAAACCCATTCAAAAATGGGGTTCCAGAACATGACTGGTACATTAATTTTGCCAAGAGAAATAATTTGTCCATAAAGAAGCCCCAGTCAGTAGAATATGCTCGGAAGAAAGTATGCGACCCATTTATCATTAATAGTTATTTTGATTTATTATGTAAAACAATTGATGAACTTGGTCTCATGAATAGTCCAGAGAGAATATGGAATGTTGACGAAATGAGCTTTTCGAACGATCCTTCCAAAAGCAAAGTTGTTGGCCTCAAAGGATTTCCCTCTACCAGAACCACTAGTTCTCCGGGTCAAACAAATACAACGGTGTTGCTCGGCTATAATGCAAAAGGTGATAAGGTTTCTCCTTTAATTGTCTATAAAGGAAAATACACCATAGGAATCCAAAGATCTCATGTCATAGAAACAGAGCTCAAACATAGATCCAAAGATCCAAAATAATCCAAAGATCTCATGTCATAGAAACAGAGATGAATGAGAGATTAAAAAATACAAAAGAATTTCATGAACAAAGTATGTTCTATAACAAAACTTACTATAGAAGACAATTAGACCATCAGACAAAAATACAAGAGTTAGAACTAAGAAAAGCAGAACTGGAGCTCATGCAGTCCAAAGAACTGCATGAGTTAAAGATGGCTAAAGAACAGATGAGAAATTCTTAAAGGTAAGAGATAAATTCAGATTTATTAATATTTTAATAAACTAATATTACTGGAATTAATACACTTTTATGTGACGATGTAGGTATATGTCTAATGTGTAAAAATTCATTATCTCTAAAAGTATTCATTTATCACACTGATAATACCTACTATAATAAGTTTACATTTCATAGATTTCAAGTAAATTTAAAAAGTGTTTATTCTCATGTAAGTCTAACGTCATCTTCATTTTATATGATTTAATAGAAGACACATAAAAACTTTAATTTTGTGGAAAGCACAGTGTCTGGATGAAAAGATAATATTCATGAAAAATGTCTCTCAATAAAAGCTCTTCTTATATCACTGCCTCTCAAATTATTTGGGGCATTTGAGACAAATAAATTCTCCAGTACAGGAAAATATTCTACAGGAAAATTCATATCGTTTTTAATAATCCCAATATTGTGCAATACTGCACAAGCTACTATAACCCGCATTGATGTTGATAATTTGGCATGGAAACCTTTTTTTCCATATCCCAAATAGACGTTCTACACTGTTTCGGGTTTTTTGTGAGCATTATTATATCTGTGAGGCACCGGCTTAGAATAGTGCTTCCACTCTTTTCTATTATTGTTTTCGAGTGTCCCGTAAGAGCCGGGTAATCGAAAATACAACAGGCAACAATAACATCTCACATAGTTCAGCAATGAGGTTCACCACCCATTCTGAATGTAGTGCCTTTTTAGGTGAGACGAGACTGGTGTGTGTGTATACACTGATGTGTTGTGTTCCCTTTTATAAGGCAATGCACACCAAAAACGGGTTAGATGGATTACAAAGTTTTCTTCAAATACTTCAAAACAAGTTTTAGAGTGATACTAACAGATATATTCATGTAACAAAAAACAAGCAAAAACACTAATATTTTATAAATAAATTGGGCATGTTGCCAATAGGGTCCCAAGAAGGGCTAATTGTGACTAATTGACTGACCATCAGAAATATAGCGATTATTCAATTCTAGTTAAGAAATACATTCATATTATTATATTACTTTATTCTCAATAAAATGATCTTTAATATGATATAGGTATCATCATAGTTATACGAAACAATGTTGCACAATAAACAGTACAAAATGAATTTGTGTTTTATATGTTACACTTACCCCGGTTCACCTTTTAGGTATATAGGTATAGTCATTTTTAATCTTTGTTGCAAAATCATAAAGTATTTAGTACCACCCATAAAACAAAGCATTAAATATTTGATTCAGATTATAAACAAAAAAGTTATGTACATCTATATATCAAAAGTGTCTCAAGTAATATGCTTTTATGGTAGGTACCTTTTCTGTAACAATGAACCCAGATGTTCTTTAAAGAATGAAATACAATAATTGGAAGCAATCATCCAAGAGATATTTCACATATTTTGTATGGAAAATGTTGTTGATACCAAATATATATTAAAATAATATTCCCAAGCTTTATTTACTTCAAAATACAAATTGATACTGTACCTTCACTGCACTGTCCTTCACATTTTAAGTGTCAATATTCATAATATTTATGTCCTTTCATTGGACATGATACAATATTTATTTTATATAAATACATTAGTGCAGATGTACTATCTAATGCTTTGTTTGACCACAATCTTAGTAGATATTATAACCCACATTTAAAATGTTCATAATTATAGGTTATGTAGGTATAGTTTTCTATAGGTATCTTCATTATGTTTTGCAAATGATTTCTGGATAAGAAACTCCACTAGGCCAATGCCTGTGTATCTGTTAAATTGTTTTTTTTTTCAGAACAAAATGCATTGTGCTTATAGACCTAAAATGAAGAATGTATTTTTCATACAATATTCAATATTCCCACGACACAATACCATTTTTTAGATGCAAATGCAAAATTAGCCTTAGATGAGTAATATTTGTTTTGTTTAATGTCTGAATACAATCGTTTGTCATGCAATCAAGAATAAATACATGGTTAAGTACACAATTCTTTTATCTAATTTTATAATTAATCCCCATTTTGTTAACAATGTACAATAAAAATTAAATCCGTCCGTATGATTTTTCGTCATGACAGTTCCATATTAATAAACGATTTTTAGAACATATTTTATGCCAAAAAAAAATTTAGTTAAGATTATAAAGAAAAGGATGGTAAAATTAAGAACAGTTTTTATTCAACATAATTATATTTTATTTTCAATGTAGGTACTTAATCATAACAGCAAAAATATTCAAGAATAACTTTGCATTTTGAGGTTATGTTCTTCATGGGATAAACGAGTTTATCTGTAAGTATAGCTACAAAAAGTCTTCTATATATTAAATAATATACATTCCGTCTCATAAGTGGTGAAATAGGAATGATTATCAACATTATGCAATAAGTACCAAATATGTTGTCGTAAACATAGCAAGGGAATTATTTATTGAAAATTAAAAAAATCATTCAGTTTTAATAAAAAATATATAGCGCAATACCATCAAATCCCATACAAAATTAACATTTAATATCGTAGTGTGGCAAAAAAATTATCTGATTTTTTGTGACGTCATTTAAGAAATAGTCCATTTTATGCATAAACGATTGCAAAAATATTATCAATAATAAATACTAAGTAGGTACCTACCTACCTACCTACACCCAAGTTCCACATTCATAACACAATCCACAAATTGTTCAAACATTTGGCAGTGCACCTTGAAAACAGAAGAAACATGTACTAAAATTGGATCCAATATATGTAAAAAAAATATAAAATATTTTATGAATGAAATTTTATTTTGCGTGTTAATTTTCAAACTATATATTATGGCTGCAGCTGCAAAAATTGCAAAAAATAAAAGCAATATAAGAGTCAGAAGATTTGAGGGTCGGAGATGATCGCTGAGCCCCCTAATTATCATCATGATGATGGACTACCTAATAAAAACAAGTACCTACCTACTGTGGTGCATGTCAATGAAAGAAAATCCTGTAGCTAGTGATGTATGGTTATTATTTTGATTTCTTATTTGTATTTTTACTTGTTCTATTGCCATTTTACATAATGTTTAAAGGATTCTATTTTCCTTATTTTTATAGGAGATATTATCATCTAATAATACGTCAACTAATAGCGCTCAAATCTCAGGATGTGGAAACAATTATTCTTCTACCGAGTCTTGATGTGGTAAGTTTTGTTCAATTGAAATGTTATTTCTAATAAGGTAGTTTATTATTTGGGAAATAGCTAACATTCTTATTTTTTTGTAGGATATTAATATGAAAGAATTTCATGACACTCTCATAATCAACAAAAGGATGGATTTAGTGCACAGTCTATAAATATTGTGTATTGAATCAGAGGGACATTCACATGGTTTTGAAAATTAATGTATCTGATACCATGACATGTGTAGAAAATGGTGTGTGTAAAAGATCTGATGTTGTGATTTAGAGACCTACTGTTGTTTTATTGCAATACACGTTAACTTTTTATTTTGTTTTACAGCAAGGGAAATCCCAGCGTACACAGAACTTGTATGTAGTTCTATTGAGATGGATAATATTGAGCCTCATTATAATGAATCAACCATTATTCAATGTTATATGGGTAATGGAGATATTTCCAACAAACGCAAGTCACCAAAATCTAATAAGGGAGTGAAGCGGAGAGTTCTTGAAATGATAAAGAAAGAATCTGGGAAGGAATGTGTTAATTGTAAAGGGAAAATAATACCCGCTAAAAGCTTCTCACCTATCATAAACCAATTTTGCAGGATGAATTGTCACCTAAAATATAGAGCAAAAGAACAGCAAGACATTTTTGATAATTATACATCAAAAACAAAAGAGGCAAAACACAAAGTATTGTGTGGAAGAATAATATTGTCCAAAAAATCTGTTGAAAGAAAAGGTAGAGGGAATAACAATATTAATAAAAACAGTACTGTATCGGCTACATCCAATATTATTGTAGGTATGGATCAAGTTAGCGTATGTAAAAAGATGTTTGCCCATGTACATGGGATAACGAGATCAAAAATAGACATTATTAATAGAGAAAAGGTTCCGGTAAATAAGCTGATAAAAGAACGGGTAAACATTGAATCTTTTATCAATATGTATCCGAAGCATGTCAGCCACTACTCACGGAGAGATAGCACCGCTGATAAAATATATTTGCCAAGTCACCTAACAATCACCAAAATGCATAGTGAATATAAAAAATACACCACGAAAAACAGTCAACATTGTCCTAAAGTTGCTAGTTACGACATCTTTAAAAGTGTTTTTAATAATATGGGTCTAAAATTTAAACAGCCATATATCGATACTTGTAAGAGATGTGACGAATTTAAATAAAAAAAATGCCTGACAGCTACGAACGCTGAACGACAGGATCTAGCTGCTTACCATGATCAGCATGTTCAAGAGGCTGAGTTAGCATATGAATCAAAAAGAAAAGATAAGGAGTTGGCAAAACACGACTTAAGCAAAGTCGTATTAGTGTTTGACTTACAGCAAGTGCTTCCTGCTCCATTTCTATCCAGCAATGTTGCCTATTATAAGAGATTACTCTCTACGTACAATCTAACCATTAGGAATTGCCACAATAAGGAAGAAACCAAGTGTTTCATGTGGCATGAAGCAATTGGGGGTCGAGGTTCAGACCAAATTGCATCGTGTGTTTTTAAAAATTTAATTGATCTTCCCAATAATATTAATCATGTAATCACATATTCCGACACATGTGGTGGACAAAACCGCAGTATAAACATGGCTATCATGTTTGGTTATGTCATGATGTTAAATAAAAACATTGGTGTTATAGACCAAAAGTTTCTTTTGCCTGGCCACACCAGGCTGGAATGTGACAGCGATCATGCCAGAATCGAGCGAGCCAAAAAAAAATATTGGACCCGATAATCAAATAATGACACCACGAGATTGGTACTCATTTATTAGATTTGTATCTAAAAATGGAAAATGGTTCCATGTGGTACCCATGGATCAAAGAAACTTCTTGGCGTTTTCACAATTGCTTAAAAAGGGTGATGTGTTGGTACGGAGAAATGTTGATACAGATGGCCAAAAAGTTGATTGGCTGAAAATTAAGTGGTTGAGATACACCTCAACATTTGGTCTCGTAAACTTTAAATATTCATTAAATAAGGATGAACCGTTCCGAACACTGGATTTTAGGAGAAATAAAAGAGGGCGACAAATTGTAGAAAATAGTATATCCATACCACAATCATATTCTGGAAATCTTCCAATAAAAGCATTAAAAAAAAGAGACCTTCTCTTTATTTTCTCATAATTTATAAAAAGTGACATATCGTGTTTTGCCATCTTACCACAGAATTATCATGATATATAATAATAGGGAACATTCACTTTTATTTTTTTTTACTATAATAAGTACCATTATATAAAGCTTTTTATAGCAATTTTGAAAAACGTATATTGAATTACGCACTAAAACAGTTAATTTGGGTCGTGAAATGAGTGGAGTGACTTCACACATCATAGTGGATGTATTTATCAAATGCATGTCATACATTTTGTTTACGACTTGTTGATTATTGCGTTCGTATTTAGGGATGCTGAAAATGTATGTTTTTAATATTATTTGAGGTGTATTAATATGACTGTAATATTCCCAGTCATAAAATTCCCAAGTTTTTAACTTAAGATTATGAATTATAATTCTGTTTTCACCAAATAAAAACACGCCAAAAATGATTCGCAGTCAGCGGAGAGATTTTTCAACGGCGAAATTCCAACGAATTTAAAACTATGAATATTTATTTTTTTAACTTATCTTATGTTTAAAACATCCTAGTATCTATAAATAAAATAAAAATGATAGAAAAACTATTTGTTTGTACCAAAAAAATAGTTAAAATCAATGTCAGATATCATAAGAAATATGCAATATGTACACAGAACAGAGAATCTAGTCGCAAATTGACTGCCCCCAGAACGAGATGGACTAAATATGATGTGTAAAAAGAATACATTCTGTTCAGGTCGGTTGTGAGAACGATACTTCGGCTAAGCATGTTAATACGAGTAATAAGGACAAAACATAAACAAACAATGTTGCGTCGTCAGAAAGAAATGCTCTAAGTTTACTTCTATCATATCTGGGCGTGTGACAAGGATAGATAAATTCTGTTAATGGGTCTAGTAAACGTGTCTCTCGGCTAGTTACAAATTATATTATTTTATTAAATCCAAACTTTAGCAATTTAACCTTTTTATGACGAGCGTCATGTATAAATGCCCACCAGCTGAGTGCCTAAACGCCGAGCGTCATCTATACACAATTGTGAACCTTCATATCTCAGTAAATTCATACTTGATTGTGACGAAAATTGGATGAATATTACTCCCATATATTTGACATCAAGTCATGAATCCGTGTCCGTGAATCAACAAAACAATTGTTAAATTATTTAAAAAATTAAGAACTCTAAACACTGAAATTCATAGATCACCACCGGCGAAATTCACACTCTCCCGCGCATTGTAAGGATCTAATACGCATGCGCGTAGGAGAGAGGGATACTGCGCCAGTTCATTTTATTGTTTCGCGCTCAACATTCTGCCTTGAATTCGATACTTAACAATACACAATCGGCGCATATTCCTATCTACATCAAATGCCGGAAGGATCACGTGACATATCGATGACGCCATGTACTTTTTAGTATGGAGATAACTACAATAACATTATTCCTAATTAATCTTACGTTTATATTTTGAAGTGTTCAATTTCATTGAGTTTATGTGATCTTTTGTTTATCTTTGATCTTTTTATGATATATCTACATCGTTAGATTTTTTTTACCGTTATTATATTCAATTAAAACGAGATTGAAAAAATCTGTGTGCGCCATGCGAAATACTGTCCGTCCGTAGGTAATGCAAGTACTTGTACCTACCCGTCTTGATTGGGTTAAAACATGTTGATACTATACATTATAGATGAACAAAATTTCAAATATGACTTTTAAGTAGGATAAGATTTGATAAAAAGATAAAAACCAATCCGAGATGAGGACTTAAAAATAATTCAGAAAAAACTAATGTACTGGAGACGTGAATATGAAATTATAACCTAAAAAGTGGAGTGTATTTTTGTAGGGGGATTCGTTGCAACCACTGCAAGGCAAAAGGGAAAAGTATATATGGAACACTCACTTACTTCATCCTTGGTCCTCTCACTTGGTAGGATGGTCACAACATGTCACTTTATTCACACGCACGCGCAGTGAGAGCAATTTTATGATGAGTGAGTTTAGAGGCGTGGTAAAACGGGTGATATGCGGATAGTCTTAACAGGACGTGGTATAGAAGGAAACTGAATTGTGGATGTTGGGTGGGCAGTGATTGCAACAATTATATATTATGTCACATTCTCATAAATAAAAATGCAACAATTATTTCAATGACATATTGGCACCAACAGGTACTATTACATCACATCAGTCATAATACACATCAGTCTTTGTATCTGATTCCTGAACCCAAGATCACAAGTTTGAAAAAGAAATACAAAAATATAACTAAACAATAATGGATAACTGAAAGATATATTCCATTGTATAAAAATCAAAAATACATTGTTTATTTTAATAAATGAAAAAAAAAAGTTTAAAAACAACTCAATCATTGACAAGAAATAAAATATATTATCTGAACTTAATGTTTCATTTCTATATTATATTGTATTGTATTGTATAGGTACCAAATTCACAGATTTACTAATTTTGATGATAAATTTAGGTTATATTAAAATGGTACAAAAGCAAAAATTAAATATACGTTTCAACTTAGTAAATAGTTTTGCTATAAATGTAATATAAAATAAATAATTATTGTAATGCCTATATATGGAGCCTAATCAAATAATTACATAAGTTTAGTTTGTCAATGAACAATTCTCAATAGAACTCCATTGTATGTAGATACATATATGTATTACAATAATATACTTTGTATTTGTTCTATTTAAATTTAATTGATTATTGAGACGTTTCTGACCATGTGCTTACATTAAAAATAAAGTACAGTAAAGAAAATGGTTTACAGAAACAATAACTAGTTACATATGAAGATATGTTATTTATAATAAATTGTTATATTGTTATAAATATGGTGTTAAGAAATCCCATTAAAATAATATTGTATTTCTTAGAGAAGTTGTATTCTGAGGAGTCAATTTAGTTTTCTATATTATATTATAATATAATGTATTTCTATGATAGTAATATTTCCATCAGCTTCAAAGAGTAAAAGTCAAAAGTATTTATTTTTCTTAATATTAAAATTACAAAGTTTGTTCTTCAAACTTTTTGTAAGTAACTTTGCAAAAGTTTATTTTTAAAAAATTAAAAATAATAAACACAAACTTTGCATATACTTGTACATACTTTTAATAACTTGAAAAATAAGTTAAAACGTTACCCCCTCCACTATCTTCACCTCTTCCACACACACGGGGCTGCCTTCAGATATAACACTCAACATAGATTATGAACGCTTTTGAGTGTCATTTCAATATGAACACAGCCAGGGGCGTTTTAAATGTCATTTATCAAACATATAGGTACCATTTTAGGTTACATTTCCGTCCAAGGACAACAATTGGGCAGTGGAGTAAATAAAGCTATCAGAACTTTTATTGGAAACTTTTATTTTATTAAATTAACCACTTTGTGAATGTATATTGGCGTCAGATACAACGTCAACTGACACCACAGATAAAATAGAAGTCAACAGATACTATACCTGTCAGAGCGTTATACGCCCAACGTCTTTACACAGCGTTTGGAGTGTACACTTGACCTTCAATATGAACGCGACTGAGTGTCTCTAGAGCGTCTGTATCCGGTCATTCTGAGTGGCTTAGAACATCGCTAAGTGCATTTGGTGTTTATTATTAATGCACCCCAGTAGTTAAGTAGTGTCATAAATCATATAATACATAGTAATATGCTATGGTTTGTCTTTAGTTTTTAAGTATTACTGATGATAAGCGCGAACTCCAAAACAGTATAACTTATTCTTCAAGTTTATACCTACAAAGTTTGTTTATTATTTTTTTTTTGCAAAATTTGTTACTAAAAAGTTATTTGTTTGATAAACATTTTGGACATTTACATAAATACTTGAAGTGATGTAAGTTCTTATTTTGCACCAAATACTTAATATTAACATGAACAAGTTTAGGTAAGTACCTGATTCTTCTTTCTTTTCTTATCTTGTACTAATGTAATGTTGGCACACCAAAACCAGTATATTATATGAAAATAATAATAAATAACAAACATATAGATATAGATATGTACATGTATGTATGTATGTTGTGTGTTATAGTTGTGAAGCTCCTACCGGACAATCGTATATGTTGATGGATTTATCTTCTGAAACTGACACCAGTCTGTTGCTATCTGGATTGTATTTGACACCCCAAACCTGAAAATATCATAAGTAGGTACCTTTATATACTTTGAGAAAAATAACAAGTAAATTTGTTTGAGGAAAAATGAAACTAATATAAGTAATTGAGATACAATGTTATATGTATATAGATGATGATATACTTTCTATACCATTTGAGAAGAGTTAAGTTCTCATTGTTTTTTTTTTAATGAATATGTCCTTGTTTAACATGTACATATACATCTTCTTACATTCCCTAAATAAAGCATATATTTTATTTTATTTTTTTATTTATTTATTTATTTTTCACACCTTTATCACAAAGACTATTATGAAGATTACTGCTGCCCAACTAGGTAACCCTGTTCTAGGGCTAGCAGTTTACAATTTTACCAAGCCAAATATTTGACATTTTGGTTATACATAGTTACATAGAGCGGACACCAGACATCACAACACAGTAAATTTTGATGTGTTATTATTCTAATATTATTTCTACCATAATATGCACACCCGTTGTTGTCATTTATGTTATGTAGCAGTTTGACATTAAAATTTGCTCTGTGGTCTTCTCAACGTACCTATATACTCAGTAACAATATTATTTGACTTGAGTCACAAATCAAATAAAATACAAAATCAAGATTTCTTCTTTGAAATAAATCTAATAAAAAAAGAGAAATGTTTTAGAGTTTATTTGTCTTAAAATAAGATGCAATGTAAAGACAATCCTCTCCTCGAACCAGCTTGTGTAGCGTGTAGTTATTTAATATTATTTCTCAGAATTATTGTTGGATGTTTAATATTTGGGCAATTTCTGTCCTTCCGTAATTCCCGTAATTCCCTATATATTTTTTTATTCTTGTTTTAAATAATGTATGCCTATGCTATAGGTGAATGAAATTGGTCGAGGCAGGATTTGAACTCGCGACCACTGGATTACTCGTCCAGCGCACTAACCGCTCTTCTTTCGACCCATCTTTTTTCATTTTGTTTTGATAATCTTCTTTTCTTTTTCTTTGTAAACTTTTTCTTTTCGTTTTCTTTGTGAATTATTTTTTTTTGTTTTAATAGTATCTTATATATATATAATATATTCTTTGTTTTCTTTTGTTGTTGTACATACACAATTTTGTCATAGTTTATAATCTGCTTGGTTGGAAGAAATTGCCTAGTGGCAATAAGCCCGCCAGTGTACAATATATTTTATATTTTGTAGAGAAAGTTGAATAAATAAATAAACATAATATAACTAGTGTCCAACCAAACAAACAATCCACTTCAATCACCTTCGGATTTGACCATAAATATGTCTAAGTTTTCTATGAGCCACTAAAAACAGTAAAAACTGAATAAATTATAAAAGTGTGCGTGAATTAGAATAAATTGCAATATTTTTTATGATTTTTATACTACTTGAACTTTATTTATTTATTTAATATTGCTTCTTGGGCAACTAACAGGTAGGTACTATGTCAAATATTAATTTGACACGCACCCAATAACAAGTTGCCACATTCTGGAGACTTACGATATTAATCGTCTCACAGATCCAGACTGAAAACACAATTAAAAACTGTGTCTCCACTGGGAATCGAACCCGGGACCTTTGGATCAGCAGTCAGATACCCAACCAACTGAGCCACGAAGGCCGACTTATACTTAGATAATTAGAGGTGGGTCTTGTGTAGAATGGATTTGATTGACAGAAGGACTAAAACGGACTGAATGTTTAGTTTTATTAATTATTTATTAAGTAAAACTTTTGTTATGATGTATCGCAAAGTTCTCTCTCCGATGGCGCTAGAGCCCATATCGAGGCTTGGCCTCCTGCAACTTTCACTTCTCACTTAACCTAGCTCCTTCCAACTCATCTCCTTCCTGATGTTGGTGTCAATTCATTATTCTTATAAAGACATGTGCATCGTGTTCACTGTACATATCCAGCCCATCTCAATCTGAGCAACTTTTGATTCTGCTAAGGAGCTGCGGATCATTTTTTTTTTTGTTTTTACCTCTCTTCGGCTGCAACAGTTCTTCGCATATTTAGCGGTGCTATTCCAACCAGGAGACGGACCTTTTACAGAGGAGTAGGCGTAAGGTATCCTGTGATTAGTCACCCGGTCTCATTTAGGGACACATCAACGTTTTTGAAGTGTGAAGATCAGTAACACAACTAACTCTGCATATGCATATTCTAGAAGATAATCATCGTGAAAGACAATCAAAGATGAATATATTGACAAAATGCGCAATATTGAAAATTGAGTAATTGGAAAGTGAGTACCTTACTTAAGACATTAGGTATGTGTAGGTACTGATAGTTCTTCTTCGTGGTCACAATCACAGGATTGGTTTGCACCAAGTACTCTATCTTTTCACATATATCTAGTTCCGCCAGCCTCATCATATCCTGGTAGCTGCTACAGCGCACATCACTTGGTCCATATAATTATCTCTAGGGCGATCCCTAGTTTCTGCCCTTCATCATCCCTTGGGCGATAGTAACAAGCAGACCTGGATGCCTGATGTTATGGCTTATCCATTTGGATCGTTGTTTGGCAACACTCTTTATATGTTGTTTCGTTTCTCCAACTGCTCAGTACCACTGAGTTACACTACACAAATATATCATAAAATCTGACTCATTCAGTAGCTAATATGACAAAGAAAAAACTTAATCATATATTATCTTTTGCAATGGAGATGAATTAATATGAAAATGTACCTAATGTTTAACAACTTACTTGATCAGAATGTTCACTAAAGGTGTGTATACATTTCCTGGAAGCCACTTCCCATATCTTGACAGTATTATCAGAACTACATGAAGCAAAGTGACAACCATTAGGACTGAAGGCCACTGACAATACCCAGGAAGCATGACCTGATAGTGTACCAGCCACATTAGCGTGTTGACTGAAAATATAATTAATACACTTATCACTATATTTATTTTATTTGTTTATTTATTTGAATCTTCTTGTACATACAATTTGTACACTGGCGGGCTTATTGCCTAGTGACAATTTCTTCCAACCAACCAAAGTTAATGTTAAGTATACAAAACAATGTGTACTATGGCAATCAGTTACATAATCACATTACAAAATAAATAAATACAGCAGAATAAAATTAAAGAAACAAATAAGATAGCATATAAGCAATGATAGGAAAACTAAAGGATAAGGAAAGGAAGAGGAGGGGAAGATGTAATCAGGTGTTGTCAGATAAATATTTTTCCTTTAGCCTTTTCTTGAAGATGTTTAATGAGATAGACAACGTAATAACAGGACTTAGGCTATTCCATAGCCTAGCCGAATGTACTTCAAATGAAGAGCTTAAAAAATCAGAACTATGAATAGGGATAGATAGTAAAGCACGTTCAGCAGATCGAAGTGGACGCCCGTGGCTTGAAAGATAAGTAAATTTATCCTTGAGATACTGAGGTAAATTTGGATTAAAAAGGACATTGTATAGTAATGACAAACAAGATATGTATATTACGTCGTTGTCGTATCTTGGGCCAATGAAGAAGATTACGGTAATGAGAAATATGATCAAATTTTTTTAGTCCAAAGATAAAACGGATGCAAACATTTTGAAGGCGTTCAAGTTTGTTGAGATGTTCCTCATTTGCATCCAAGTAGCTAACATCAGCATAGTCAAGTGATTGAGCTAAGGTTATTTTACAGTGAAGTGGAAGGAAATTCTCGAGTTTATTAGGTGAGTGTATGGCAAAGTAAGTGGATTTGCTGACATGTGATATCTGTTGAGATTTTGAAGGGTTTTTTAAAGGGACATTTCTCATATACTAAAATTTAGACGAATCAGAATAGGACATAATATTATGCACAACTCATATGTAAAGGTGGGGGTTTGCGCTACAACAAAAACTGGAGACCGTTTTTTGCCTTTAAAATTTCTCCTGCCTGTCTAGCTCGTGAACTGGCAAGTAATGGTCTCTGTTGCAGCGCAAACAACTACCACAACTACCATGAACGACTACCATATTACAATGTTAACTATAGATTATTGTCATGAGCCAATTGAATTTTTTAATAATTAATTTAAATAAATAAAAAAAAAATATTCCCTAAAGTGGAGGCAGCTATAGTAGAACTCACCATCTCTGGATTACTAAACAAATGCTCTGCCTGCTTTGCCACTGACACATCATATTATAGCAGAATTACAAATATTTACATAATTTCTAGAATTATTACATAGTTGATAAAATTGTACCAATAAACTGACTAAATCAATTTAAACTATAAATAAATAATGAAGTCTTTAAGTTAAATGGTAAATATTACAAAAAATGCTTTAAAATATCGGTAATTGTGTTTACAGTAATATAAGTAATTGTTTACAGTAATTGGATGACAGATTTTAGGATGTTAAAATGACATGCGTTATTGAGAAACTGCTGGCTCTGATCTGGTTATTTATAATGTAAATAAATAATTAGTTTTATGACACATTGTAACATTCAAGAAAATATTTTCACAAATACAAATTATGGCCGAACTACACAATAATAATAATAAGTTATTTGTATAGCGCTGTTTATATGGGGGCTGACTCAGTTACCTATGGACCAGAGCCTTACTGCTTCTTAACCAATAGTATCATTAAAACAATATTATACAACAACATGCTAGAAAAAGCTAAACAAAACTGGCTTAACATATCAGGACAAAAGCATGTAAAATCAATTATCTCAGGCTTCTCAGCTAAAAGATCTAAACAAATTCTTACTCTTAACAGAGAAAATATAAGAATTCTAATCAGAACACTGACTGGACATTGTAGATTAAATAAACACCTATGCACAATGAACTTAGCAGACATGCATCTATGCAGATTCCGCCTAGACCAACATGAAACTCAGCTACACCTGCTCATGGACTGTGGACCACTGATGCAAACAAGAGCCAGAATATTTGGGACTCACATCGCTGATGAAACACAAATCAGAGAAGCCAGCCCACTGAAGATATTAAGATTCATTTGAGAGATTGGACTATGGGAAGACCTCTAGAAGCCAATCATTCACAATGAGCTACATATCAAGCTGACGTGAAGAAGCCTATAGAAAGATTTATAAAAAAAAAGAAAGCGCCGTTTAATGATTCAAGATCATACCAAGGGCGCTGATAGTTTAATGTTGTGTTGCTCTCTGAAACAAAGCTGTTTTTAGTCTTTTAGTGAAAGTGCTCTTGCTTTGAGCACTGCGAACATCTAGAGGCAGTAAGTTCCACTTAATAGGACCACTCACACTAAAGCATCGGTCATAGTAAGCTGCTTTGTTTACAAATCTAATAACATTAGACCAAAAATGATGGGTAAAAACTCCAACCAATGTCAGTGAATGTGAGGTCAATTTTGGCAACTGCAGGAATATATCTTAACTATTAGATTTATAAAAAATAATTTAATAAAGTTTTAAAATAAATAGTCTACACACATAAAATAATTAATAAAAATTTAATTTTTTTATGTCCTTCAGTAAACCAGACAATAAAATTACTTACACATCATAAAGTTTAATGTGTCCATCGTCAGATGCCGTACATAGAAGTTGTGAATCTGGTGAAAAACATAGACCTCTGATTGGCATAGCATGACCTTCTAATGTATGAACCAACTTCCCTTGTGCTACATCAAATATATTAATAATACCGTCTATTGCACCACTAGCTATATATTTACCATCTGGACTCTGAAACAATAACATTATATCTTTATATTAATCAATGCCAACTAAAACTTTAATTAATTATGAAGATAATGAAATAATAATTAAAAATGAACTCCTTTAATAACACCATATTCTTTATGTTACTCCATAGGTACAACTAAATGATTTTCACTAGTCCTTTAAATCATACTTCAATATTATTTAAGTTTCTGTACATTTCATTTTTTTTTTTTAATATCCCATCACATGTCCATACAATTCATTCTTCATATGACTTAAACTCTTCATTATGATTCTGTAACTGTGAAACTGTATACAATACTAGAATGTATCCGTGTCAAGTTTCAGGACGATAACGTGAATAAGGAAATTCCAATTGGTACAACTAATCACACTGAAGTGTAAATAATAATAAATTTGGATAATTTATATAGCGCCGTTTTTGTGAATATCTCACCTCAAGGGCGCTGAAAATTTGATTACGCTGTATCATTTTGGCTCTGGTAAGATTTGCGAAAAAGGTGCGTTTTGAGTTTTTTTCTGAACGAAGATATATTTTCTGTTTGTCTGAGGGTGTGTGGGAGCTTATTCCATGCATTTGGTCCTGCCACAGCAAACGCACGTTCGCCGAAATTAGTTGTGTGCACTCTGTTTATTTCAACTAATTTCCCAACCATGGATGAAGAAGCAGAACGAAGTGATGATTGTCTGTCATTTATTGAAAGCGGAATGCACAGTTCGGAGAGGTAAGTAGGAGCCATACCACGAAGTGCTTTTTAAAGATTATGAGACAAAGCTTATATTCAATTCTTTCGGGTACTTTAAGTCAATGTAGATTGCGAAGATGGTGAGAGATGTGAGAAAATTTGGAAGCTCCAGTGATGAGTCTGGCTGCAGCATTGAAAACTGACTGAATTTTATTAATTTCTTTCTTTGGTAAATTCGCATATATACCGTTACAATAATCCAAACGGGAGACAACAAAGGCGCTTACCATAATTGCATTAATTATGAATATGACACATTAAATGATTTTCAATTTGAAGTGATAACCTCGTTTTGCTGACACTTATTTATTTTATAAAAAAATCATATCGAACTTAGTGATCCATATACAATATGTTATACACATCTTCTAACAGAAATTCACTTATTTACACAGAACATAAAATAAATTATTGAAAATAAGTTATATGAATAAAAAGTATAATAAACAATAACATACATATGCAATGCTGAATGTGAATTTCCCTCTAGTGTCTAATGTCTGTTCCTGCTTCCCACTCTCAACTCCATACATGGATATCTTGCCACCGATGCTACCTGATATAACATGCTTATCATCCGGAGAGAAAGCAACGGTCCACACATCAGCCAACTTGGTCTCCATCGTCATTAGTTTATCACCACTCACCACATCCCATATTCTTAACGAAGAGTCAAGGGAACTACTTGCTATGGCTGAAAAAATATGAACCATCATTATATACTATACATGTTTAAAGTATTGTACAATACTCTAACGTGTATAAACTTTTGGGACAAAGGGGCAAATTCAAAAATTCAAAGTAAAATACTAACCTTCCCTCATTACACTTTATTACAAATCTCAATTGTGAACATGCTGTATGGACACCAATCATAGCCTGAACGCCCCAAATCTCAGAGAAATTTCCTAAACAAGACCAAACCCCTAGCAGATACTAAGACTGTGAGAGTGTGCCTGTGGAGGGAATGGCTGAAGACACAATGTGCGACTGCGGATAAACGCAGGACAATGAGCATCTCCAAGCATGTCCAATGGCTCCTGGTTAGTGTGATTGGGAAATTTTTAATGAACGAGCCCACCTAGAGGACAATGCAAAGGCGCTTGTTGCCTTCTGGGAGCGGATGGGCACTAAGCACACATGTGTTGACCAAAACGACATTATAAAATTTTACAAATATGGAGAAATAAATATATTTTTATTATTTTATGCATAATATGTTTTCTGAGAATTCATAAAACAAAAAAGAACTTCTCTTTTCTTTTGTTTATCACGGATTTCCAATGTTTTTAAAGAAATTGGACAGTCTATAAAGTGACTGCAGCTTTAGTGAATACGGACCAATACAGTGGTACAAAAATTACCCTCTGACATAAGTGGATTAGTGTTAGAACTTCTTCAGTAAATCACACCTTTGTTTTGTAGATCCAACAATTCAGCAAGAGTACCCTTGGAATGATCTTAGATCAGAAAACGGTGCTATATAAATTATTAAATTAAGGCAATTTCTTCCAACCAAACATGACAGAATAATTATAATTATGAAAGTATATTAGATAGGTAGGTACTTACTTTGCCCATTGGAACTAACAGCAATTGATACAACACCAAGTGAATGTCCTTCTAATTTATGTCTTAGTTCTAATTTGTCGTTTCTGAGTTGCCAAACTTTCACTAAGTCATCGGTTCCTCCCGATATAACGTAGTCACAGACACCTTCACTTGAAACCACTGAATCTCTGGAATCATATTCAAGTATTACTTACTTATATATTACAAGTAGGTATGTACCTCTAATATATTCAATGTTCATCTACGGTGTCAAATCTTGGAAACTGAGAGAGTCCGAGAGGAAGAAAATTGATGCATTTTAGATGTGGTGCTGGAAGCGAATACTGCACATCCCAAGAGAATGAATGTTAAATATGTAAAAGAAACCCGAATAGTTAAAACACTTGTTTATTATTACTCTTGCAATATTTTCTCTAAACACACACCATTTTTTCTCATAATCAATTTTATCAAAACAAATGAAAATAATAATTATCAAAATTCGAACTAAAAAGGAACATATTGAATATTTTTTAAAGATGCATATACGCAAACTTTGGATTTTATTCTCTGTCGGGAGTTATAGTTGTCGCCAAATAACTTGAACTTTTAGCCGAGAAGGGGGGCGATTTGCACAAATTTGCTCTCTGCACAACCGGAAGCTTGTTCAAGATGTTTGGAGAAAATTATACTTAAATGAAATTTTTTTTACAAATTTTTAACATAATTTAAAATATACTTTTATAGATACCACTATAATAATATTATGTTCTATGTACCTACTCTATCCAATAATCACATCAATGTTTTTACACAACTAATGTATCCATTCTGGCTGAGTTTAATGTGCTAGAGACATTTTCTTCAATTCTTTGGACAGGAGAGACCCAGATTGCCTCGAAAAGCTTGTTATGATGTGCAGCGTAGGACTAATATCTTGTGGTCGCTCACTACATGGAGTTATCTTATTTAGTCTGCATTGTCTGGAGTCTTCAGTAACTGGTGCTCTACGTTATACCCAGAATAGAGGTCACAATGAACCACACAAGAGAAATTGATTACAGTCACCATAAGAAAGGGATACCTAATTTATATGTTATTCTATCAAGTCGAGTGAATATAGGCAGTTTTAGGAGTTACTGTCCTTTGACACAGCATGGGATTATAATAATATACCTACACTTCCTTGCACCCTGAATAAGTGGCGAGTTTATTACGAAATGGCAAATTCTTCCTCACGACGGGACTTGCAATTACGTTTAATATATTATGGATGATTTCCATAGAATGAGATTTACCCTACAGGGTTCGCCTTTTATATCTAGTATATGTTTATTTAGGGTTTTACTAAGACTATACAAGAATATTATTTCCATGAAGAAGCTTCACTTATAACTCACAATAATCTTACTTATTAGAGACATGTTTTGAAACCGGCAAGAGTTAATATTGAGGTTACAAAATTTGTGTAATTCATTTTACAAAATATAACATTTTGATTCAGTAACTTACCTCGAATTTTCGTCATCTTTTTCTTTCGCCTGTTTTTCACCAACTCTACTCCACGCACAGCTCCAAATTGCATCCTCGTGAGCATTATCTTTTTTATGCAATAGTGCATACTGTAAAAAAAAAACAAGTAATCAACAACTCTTAAAGAATAAATAGACACTATTAATGAAATGAAAATTATTGAAATTACCATATTTTAAGTTAAGCAATTCAAAGAAACGATTTTGATACTTCCGATAAAGATTAAAAAATATATCCAGTCAATAGAAACTTAGCAAACAAATGAACGATAACGATATTAAACAAAATTGACCAAAATCTAAAATGTGCGGTTGATTGAATACAAAACCATAGACTAAATAATGGACTGCGCTCAAAGGCGTTTTGTTTGGCAGGTTTTCGGTAAACATGATTTATATGGAAAACCACGTGACTGAAGTCCATTAATGGCGGCAAGGCAAATTTTCATACAAAAACACTAATTTTATTATTAAAATATCATTTACTCGAACGGAATAAATTTTTATTGATTTTGAAAGTTTTTAGTAAATATTATATGGTAAATGTATTTTTTGGCATAATCTATATTATTCATATCCTACTCATTGTTTATAAATCCATCTATTTGAGAGTCATATTCTTTTTCCCTAAATAGAATAATCTACTATTCATATTCATACCATCACGGCACATCCCACAATGTGGGGCAACCAGCGAAAGGTGTGCGGGTGTGCATTGCCTTATAAAAGGGAGCAAAACATATCTGTGTATACCCACACACCAGTCTTATCTCACCTCAAAAGGCACTACATTCAGAATGGGTGGTGAACCTCATTGCTGAACTGGCTGGTGTTATGCAAAAATGCGTTAAGCCACACCAACTACAAACTGAGATAATTGATGTTAAAAATCAGGCATATTCCGACGCGTGTTTTAAAATTGCGGTTAAATATTGAGCTTTGCTGTTTTGTTTAAAATATAAAAAAAAGTTATTGTAATGAAACAATGTTGTAAAATTTTCATAATTATTATTTATTAATACAAAAATTTAATGGAAAAGTGGGATAACACATTTTTACAGAACACTTTTAAAATTATTTCCTATGCAATAACTAAAAAGCGAAAATGTGTTAAGTGTAATTACTTCTCATAAAATATAAAAAATATCGTAAAGCATTATGGTTTTACTATTGGTATGTATGTCAAATAAAATTATTAATAGTAAATATTTTATTGTGATGAATGTAATATTTTCAGTTAAAAAAAATCAAATAGGAATATTTTGATGTTCTACATCATCCTCAAGATCTAATACAACGTTTCCGAATCCTTCTATATCGCCAGTAAAGTTTTCAGTACAAACAGAGTCTAGAATATTATAAAAACTGTTTACATCTTTGGGAACGAGCTCTAAAATTTCCTTGAGATCTTTAAGTTTTTCTGCTGACAAAGGCTTTCCTTCTGGCCACAATAAAGAGAGTTCTACATCTTTAAAATCCCTGTTTCTTCCTCTTCTTAATTTCTTAAGATCAACAGTTTGCCCATTATCATCTATGTAGATTTGTCTTCATATACAAGACATCAGGGTTATCCTTTCTCATATTGATTTCGTGAGTTTTTAACCCAGAAACCTTTTGTTTATTAATGTCTAGTTTCCGATTTGTAATAATTTTTTGTAAAGGTTCCACAGAAAATATGTCTTCAGATTTTATTCTATTCACAATGAATTTATTCTTTCTTCTGCAATTTATCATAATATTAATATGTATATTCTTGATCAGTGTATACTCGTTCAACATTTTTCAGGAGCTTTTCCATATCACCAAATTCAGAGTCATTTGGCAAGTAACTGTGACCGCTTTGCGAAAATCTTAAAGTCATTTCTTCTAAAGTTGGATGATTTTGAAGTGTATGCATAAGCATTAAAACTGTTTTAATGCTACGAAGGAAGAGATGGCCGCTGGACACAACCTGCCATACCCCACTTGGAGAGCACTAAATAGATTGAGAACTGGGGTGTCGCGCTGCAATAGTAACCTCAAAAAATGAGGCTACAAGGAGGACGATACCTGCGAGTGCGGGGACATACAGGACCACCAACACCTTATGATATGTCCGAAAGTCGGAGAGACATGCGCGCGGGAGGACCTAATTGCCGCAAATGACAGGGCCGTACATGTGGCCAACTACTGGAAGTTCTTTATTTGATGAATCCGGACATGGAAAGTAAGTAAGTAATGCTACAGTTCTGTCCACCGCAGGAATCTGACCACAAAATTAATTTCCTCTGAGTGATAATATGGTGATTGATGAATTTTCTTAGGCATGAACTAATTTCTTGCGTTCCACGCCCAGCTTCATGTTCTAGCCAGATGTTAAAAATACCTTGGGATGTACTTCCGACATGAATCCCCAAATTGTAAAAATTGAGTTGCCGTTTGTAGTAAACTATATTTGTCGGTAATTTTGGCAATGAAAGTGTCTTTTGCATATCAAATGTTATAACTTCTAAAGAAGCGTCATCCTTTGCCATCTTCAAGTCAGACTTTAATTGATTTCGAAGTTTTTCTGCAAATTGTAAGTGTCGTTGATATTCAATTTGTATTCTTATTAAATCTTCCCCAGAAAAACTTATTTTATCTGCAGCAAACTTATCACATATTTTGCAGGTACCTATCTTTTTAGGAGGCTTAAATCGTAAATTAAAATTCTTGTAAAATATTTTTTTAAATGCAGACAAACTCAGTACTGATTCATATTATTTATAAATAAAAATATCAAAAACTTTTTGTATGTTTAAATCCGGACTTAAAAATATGGCAGAAGTTTAATTTCTGGAATAATGCGACATATATTTAGGAAATGATGAAATAAATTCCATAACATCGCTTTTAGTCTTTTCATTTAGCTGAGTTTTACCTCCAGACAACTTTCCTCTCTGATCCAAGATTTTTTCTGAATCCATGTGCATTTTTTTAAGGGCAACATCAATGCGCGATTGACTAATATTTAGCGTGCATAGCAGAGTTTCCTTACATATTTCAATCTCATTAAAAAAATATTTTCTTGTATAGGATCATTTATTTTTCTTTGGATTTAAAGTGCTGACATAGTGTCGTTCCACCCTAAAATTACATAAATATGTGCACCGGCTTTCATAAGTGCCAAGAGACCAATAATTGTCGAATATTTTCTCTCGTTCTTCGGAACTCACTTTCTCTGTACATTTTTTAGGACAGTTGCATTGAAAAAAATTTCTAAATACTCTAGGCAAAATATGTTTCCCTGTAGTATTTATGTAATCTTTGTTTGTGTTACAGCGTTGTTTCCTTTCAGAACGGGACTGGCCAGGCACTTTAAGTTTTCGTCCTCGTTTGGGTCTTCCTGTATTAATAATATTAACATTATTAGTCACGACCTCTGAGGTTTGTTCATACACAGACATATTTTCCATTAAAGAATTGTTTGTAACGTTTCCAAAATCACTCTCAGAGCTCGAATGACTTGGTAAATACTCACTGCCAGAGGAATTATAATCGGATATATAAGATTCCAAAGACAAATTTGTTGCAGTTACGTATTCTGTCGGATTTGCTTCTGTGTTAGGGAAATTGATAAATAAACCTGTCTCTGGACACAAATAGCATTCATATCCTCCATTATTTTCTATTTCGTTGATTAAAATGGGTGACGATATCACATTTTCATTTTCTTTCTGGTTTTTTAATATTTCTTTTACCATCTCGACCATTACACGTCCACTGTTAGTGGTCATATTAAATGCTATGCTATGCTGAAACTAAAAATTGTAATGTAAGAACTGTATGATCAAAAAAAATAAAATGTGTAATCACTTAATCAATGTTTTCTATATATTGAGTAGCGTAATAATTGATAATGTAGTATTATTATACTCATACGTACAGTAAAATTGCAATAAATCAAGGTTTGCAAGAAATCATACATTCTAATACAAAATGAGTAAAAAAAGGTACATACCTTTTGAATATTTCGAGTTAATTATAATATATCTTTCAGGCAAAATCGTGTTCTCAATAACGCTTTTTTATAATACAGTTAATTTTGCAAATAATACACCGGCAACAATCGTTCACAAAACACTGCTGTAAATATTTTTTGACATAAGAGATAAAAAAGGTGGCAAATGCGAGTTCATAGACTAAAACAATACGGTGCCACTATTTTTACAACCGGAATTGGCGGGAAAAGCGTTTTCCCGCCAAAAAGTGTATTTACACGACAAATTTTCTGACGTCGTCTATGTTTTTAGGTCATTTATAACCATAGAAAGCGTAGATAAATCAAAATACAAAAATATTTACCTTTGTCATTTTTTCAATGGTCATAAATGCATCATGGAAACCAACTTGAAGAAAAAATAAATAATATTGGCATCTTATTACATTTACTTAATTTTATAAATCATTTTTTCATCGAGATCAACAATTATAACAAAGTATAAACAAAGATAAATATTTTTATAACTTGATTTATCTGCGCTTTCTATGGGTATGGAAAGAATGATAAGAATTTATCTATGGTTGAGTCGTAAAAATATCCCTAGCCAAAACAATATGTCAAGAGGGTTGCCACATTGTTGCAATATTATTTACAAGAGTGAATAAAAATCACAAGATTGTCATAATGTGTCATGCGGGTTAACACATTGTTGCAATTTATTTACATGAGTGAAAAAAAAATCATAAGATTGCCATAATGTGTCACGCGGGTTAACACATTTTTGCAATATTGTTGTCATATTAGCCACATATTGATCTCAATTTGTAACAATACTTCATGCATCTTAAAGCAGTATTATATTATTTTTAGTCCAATTTCATGGTTTTTGGTTAACACATTGAGATATTACAGAGTATTTATAAGTTTAAGCTGCTCAAACTATTTTTTCAATACAAGAATATCACATTTGGGTTAGGATTCTGACACTAACTCATTTTTTTTTTATTTGGTGGGTTAACACATTTTTGTATAACACCACCCAACTATGTGATATGTTATTGTTGCCTGTTGTATTTTCGATTACCCGGCTCTTACGGGACACTCGAAAACAATAATAGAAAAGAATGGAAGCACTCACAGCTACTATTAATAAAAATAAATGCTCAATATACATACTTTGAATTTCAGCAGATGACTTGCAAAATAAAATATTGTCGAATTTGCTACATTAGACAGTTTATTTTCCCAAAACTGATTTTCGTAACAAGAGGCTTATGAATATAATTTTTTATTAGGCTTTATTGAATCAATATTAACGATGAATCGTTTGTTATTCTTTTGATCGCGATGATCTACATATTTAGCTTTACTTTCAAGACCGTTCGGAAATGTCAAATAAAATAAATTTTCAATATAATTTTAATTTACATTCATAAAACGAAAAGAAAATCAAATGGCAGAGTCTATTTATGGTTAAGTTACTATATAATATGCACGAGCAAAAATCTAATGCGCTGAGGCACCTTCTTAGAATAGTGCTTCCACACTTTTCTATAATTATTGTTTTCGTGTGTCTCGTGAGAGACGGGTAATCGAAAATACAAGAGGCAAAATAACTTCTCACATAGTTCAGCAATGAGGTTTACCTGAATGTTGCCTTTAGGGTAATGCATACCCGCACACATGTCGCTAGTTACCCCATCATATTGTGGGATATGCCGTTATGGTATGAATGAAAACGAAAATCTTTCCTTCTATACTGTAATGTAAGGTTAGAAATAATTGGTGAAAATGCATAGTTATAAAACATGAAATTATTCACACTAAAAATAGAAAAGTTAAAAAAGCATATTATTAATGATTAGTTACAACAAATAATAGCACAAGTTATAAATCTAAAATAACAATGGACAGTAAAATTGAAACGTAAAAAAGAGCACATTATTAACTATAAGAAATAACAGTAGGACACGTAATAAATACAATAAATAATTATAAGTAAAAATTGTAAACGTAAAACAGAGCATATTAATAATTTTGACAAATAATCACAAGTTATAAATTCATGTAATAATTATCAGAAAAAATAGAAATGTAAAAAAGAGTATATATTATGATGGAAAATAATAGCACAAAATTATAAATACAAGAAATAATTACAGTTAAAGAGCATATTATGTAATTAATATTATAAATGTAGAGGGAATCTGGAAGCAATATTGACAGATTTACTAATTAATACCCTACACTGAAAGCTATTTCACACGATAAGATGAAATCAAAAGGATATATTGGTTTGATCATTTTAATGTTATGTAACAGTGTTACTAAATTAAAATAAATTTTAAATTATTGTAGGTAATTTAACAAATATTAAAATGTAGATCATATTTTCCAACTATCGATTTGTTCAGGAGAACAAAGTTCTCTTAACATATCGACAATGTTTCAAGCCAGGATATGCGAGATTTGTATGTAGGGTCTATAATTTTCAAGGCTTTTCCAACTTTGAAGTCAAAAAACACCAACTTATCCAACTGTCGATTTGTTCAGGAGAACTTTGTTCTCTTAACATATCGACAATGTTTCAAGCCAGACTATGCGAGATTTGTATGTAGGGTCTATACTTTTCACGGCTTTTCCAAGTCAAAAAACACCAACTTAGAGGCTTCGCAGCATATATGTTCCATACACGGATTTACTCAGAATTCGGAGTAGAACATATCGTGTGTCTGTGTGTGTGTGTCCCTTATAACGTTTGATCCGCTCAATTTACAGAGCCCAAAATTTTAGAATATATAAACAGTTATAGGCCTACAAAACTTTTATACTCAGAATTTTGAATTTTTGTTTAAGTCAGGGGTTATCAACTTTTGAATTTTTACTTTATTTTTACATATATCTCAGAAACCATAAAAGCTAGAACGCTGAAAATTGGTACAAATATAGACAAATTCAAAATATCAAATTAGTTTTTTCAAAAAAATACCAGGGTTTCTCAAACATTTTTTATAAAGAAAAATATTTTTTTATGATAAATTTATGGGTTTAACTGCCTATATTTCCAAATTATTTAAATATCTAAAAAAACCGAAACACCCCAACTAGATAATTTAATTTTCTATAAAATAAATTAACATTGTAGTAGTATATCTTAATTTTTTTTTTAATAATTTTTATAAAAATTGAATTAAGTGACGACATCACTTCATACAATTTGTATGACAGTCGCCTATACACAATATCTATGAAGACAATAGTTTGATTTTTTCAATATTGGACACTGTCACTTCGTGATAGAACTCCATAATTAATTAAAACTATGAAAAAAAAATTATATTAAATTTTACGTTCTACTTAAATTTTTTCGCAAACGCGACTCCCATTCAATAGTTTGATACTTAATCTCCAAACATACATACATACCATCATGCTGTTTTCATATTCTGGGTAGGAAAAAAAGACTGACCTCCATACTGTCCTATCTTGACATACATACCTAAATAATGTTGTATAGAAAACAAAATATCTTAAAATATTCAATAATTTGGATTTAAGTGTTTATAGTTTGGTACTTATTCTTCAACTATACATTATACATACTATCGCTATCGACAGTTGGATCTCATGTGTAACATGCAACTAGTAATACAAATAGTTGAGGTATTTTTAATATTGAAGTAGCAATCTTTGAGGACGCCATTGAAGTATAAATGTAAAGTTTCTTACCCGTGAAAACTAATTCCGCTGTTGGGATACCAAATGTTTTGACATCCAAAAGAGCTGCAGTATTTAACCATCGTCTTTATTTCTTTTAATTTATAGAAAGAAAAACAAATAATATCAAAAACAGACTTTAAACAACACGTCGAACTCAGGAAAACACACTAACTGACAGCCAAAGTCTATATGAATTGACGCTTAGAAAGAGACGCGAGTCCCACTTGCAGCGGCTATATTCGCACACCACATCGGCACAAAATTATGTGTTTTGTTGTATGGACAATAGCATTCCAGTATACCTATAGCTCATTGATAAGCACAATGCATTTTAGGCTTAAACGTCGGCCATATTGGAAATTCAACCGATATTGCGACATAACAGAAAAACAGGAAATTCAGAGGGCGCTGGCGCAGTCCGTTGGGTCCGTTGGGTCACTGCCTTGCTTCAAATAAAGCCGTGCTGTAGAAAACGCGTTGACAGTTAAAGAGACCTAACGTCGACTCGTATCTATGAATTTTAGTATGAATTTGCGAACAGTCGGTGTGGTTTGAACTGTTGTCAGTTGTTTACAATTGCTAAAAAAACGCATTTTTATAACAGTATTTTGTCAATTTCGAATACCAATATATTCCAAATTTAATATTGTGAACTCAAGACATTAAGGCAAAATAATTTAATCAAGATATTTACTTATTTGGCATATTTTTAACAACACGTTTGTTCTGTTTACATACTGTATGGAGTCACGTGGAATTTTGAATACATTTTTTAATCAGATAAATATGTTTGCATTTAATCGGATTATATCATATTAATAAATATACATTATGCTTCTTGTGTACAAAATAGTTTTTTGTGATACCGATAAACTATTTCTTTACTTTCGTATTTTTGTAGGTTATATATATTTATGAAAAAAAAACTATTTTTAGATTCCTCACAGGTGTTGCGTTCCCGGATACACATCAAACTACAGCACTTCCTACATACCTTTTTAATTTTAGTTTCATATAATATAACTATGTAATAAACATTGTAAATTTATTCCTATGGTTATTGCCTTCTGATTATCAGATGTCTACATTATCCTAAAGTTATATATTAACCGGTATTAACACTATTTGCTTGTCATGTACCTATATAATATTTTTGTCTTATAATTTTTGATTGTGGAATAAAGTTGTGTTTATCATGTTTCAATTTTATTTTTGGTACTCCTCTTCTCGGTTCTTTTCACTTGTGTGTTTCAAGACACTGTAATGGTAAGTAAATATTTATTTACATGTAGGATAAAATACCAATACTTTATTTTAGAATGCAATATCAGGTAATTTTAAAGGTATCAAACATGGAATTAAAAGATAGTATCAAATGAAAATATTCTTAACCTAATAGGTGAATTATTCTTAATTGAAGCTTGGTGGATGTGTTTGTTACATGTCATATTATTTTGATTACATTGTGTATACTAATGATATAATATTAGTAGTATTATTTGATTTTCATTTATATGCCGAGTAAAAAATAACAAATTTTTATATCAATAGAATCGAATCGAAGTTAAAAAATACATTTTCATAGGAGAAAAACAAATATTCAATGAAGTATATTTTATGTTAAAATGTCGTAATGCTTGCTTTCAATTATATATTAAATCTGCATATTTTAAAATAAATGGTATTGACACGCATTTTTCTATCAGCCAAATATTAAATTATGTATATTTGCTCTATTACAAGTTTATATGTAATATCGCGATAGGTCTCTTTAGTTTGAATTTTTGTGTTCCCGCCAATCTACAGCACGGCTATGTTATTTGACGAGTGTCTCGGGACAGTAAAACCAATGGCTACCATAGAAAAAATACATTTCTTTAAAATCCATAGATGTCATAGCTAGATCCCTAGAAAGTGCACATACTTCAAAAGTTCTGACAGCCAGTGAATGATAATACTAAAACATCGTTGATGTATGTATAAATGTAGGTATTTCTATAATACGAGTTGTTTTTGTTTATTTTTTTTAATAAAAAAACTATTATGTACATCAAACTTTTGTAAATAAATATAAATGAAGTGTTTAAATATATTTTGAAAAGAATATTAGCCGTTTTACATAATCATTTATATTAAAATTATGTTGATCATGTAGGTTAATTACAATTTTAGTGATTTTATATCAAAAACTGTTTATTTTATTGAAATCAGACTTTCACCAATATTTTCTTCATTAACTTAATATTAGTATAGGCTATATAATATTATGAAAATATAGGTATCTTGAGGCAGCGCAAAAATAAGATCAGGTACGACGAACAGACCTTTCCTTGGGCAGCCCATTCCTTTCAATGGCATTTATATATGGAGGCCGCAACCTCCTCTTGACGCAAACATTTTCGTTTATCTATAAATTTAAATTGCTATAATATCATCTTAATACCTTGATTATTGAAGAAAGAGCAAAAGAGAATTATAAAGTATGTAAAAAGGTAGTCAAAGACACAGTAAAAAGGGAAAAAGATGGTATAAAAGAGAAAGAAAGCCTGAAAATAGCCAACGACTTTCCTGGAAACATGAAAATGTTCTGGAAAGGCGTAGCGAAAAGAAAAAATGGAACTGTGAAAGCTTCGAAAGGAATAAATGATAAAGATGGAAAATAATTATGGACGAAGACGGCGTGAAAGAAAGATGGAAAGAATATTTTAAGGAACTGTATGATAGCGGAGTAAGTGGGGACGTGAGTCAGAGAACATGGCAAGTAAGCGAAAGTGATAAGGATGAAATAACGCGAGAAGAAGTATTTGAAACAGTAAAGTAAAACACGCGAAAGCTGGGAAAGCTGCCGGATATGACAGTGTATCAGCTGAACTTATAAAATATGGCGGCGAACAGACGTTGGAGTGGTGTCTCTCTCTTTTCAACAAATGTTGGGAAGAAGGACACACTCCCTCAGACTGGAGAAATGCAGTCGTGGTACCTTTGTATAAAGGTAAAGGATCGAAGCTCGACTGCAAAAACTATAGAGCCATAAGTTTATTAAGCTCAGTTGGTAAGATGTATGCAAGGATCCTGGATCAAAGAGTGCGAAAGATTACAGAAAGCAAGATATGGGATGTCCAAGGTGCGTTTGTGGGCGGCAGAGGATGTATAGACCAAAATTTTTTTTCTGCGCACGGTCACAGAAAAGGTTCTGGATAAAAATCAGAAAATTTTCTGTGCCTTCATAGACCTAGAAAAGGCATATGATAAAGTTGTTAGAGAAAAATTATGGGATATACTAGCAGTGTATGGAGTGAAGAGCAAGCTGATACGCGCAATCGCGTCATTATATGAGAACAGCGAAGCATGTGTTCGTGTCAACGACACAGTGACAACGTGGTTCTCTATAAATAATGGCGTTAGACAAGGGTGCGTGCTATCTCCATGGCTCTTTAACTTGTACATTGATTTCTGCATAAGAGCCCTTAAGGATGAAAGCAAGGGTCTGAAATTGAGTACTGTAATGGTGCGAGATTTGATGTATGCAGACGATAAAGTTCTATTAGCAGAAAGTATGGAAGAGTTACAGTATCTTGTAAGTCAGGTATATGAAGGATGTATAGAGAATGGACTTAGGATGAATGCCAGCAAATCAAAGACAATGGTCTTTGAAAAGAGTGAAAGCAGAACAGCGTGTAAAATAAGAGTAGAGAACGAATGGCTCGAGCAAGTCGAAGAATATGAGTACTTGGGAAGCATATTTCAATGGAATGGACGACTCGATAAAGAGATCGAAAGAAGAGTTATGGCAGGAAACAGAGTGAATGGAGCACTAAGACCAATTATGAATGATCGCAACATATCAAAGGATGCCAAAGTTGCCATTCATAACGCCGTCGTAGTGCCAACCTTGACGTATGCAAGTGAAACCTGGACATGGCAGAAGACGCATGAAAGTAGAATAAATGCAGTCGAAATGAGATCGTTAAGAAGGATTTGTAATAGAACGATGTATGACCGGGTAAGAAATGAGGACATAAGGAAAGAATGTAAGATGAAGAAAGATGTCATTACTAGAATGAAAGTGAACACATTGAGATGGTTTGGTCACATGGGGACGAAGAAAATATACAGAGCGGAAAGGAATGGAATGAGAGGTCGGGGACGCCCAAGAAAGGGATGGCACGACCATGTGAACGAAATTTTGAAAGACGGAAATGTTAGAAGTGTGAGCAATAGACGAGCATGTATGAGACGATGCATGAATGTGGACGAAGCGAGGGATGCGTGTCAGGATAGAAAAATGTGGCGTTCGGTTCTCTCTGCCTACCCCGCAAGGGACATGGCGTGATGGTATGTATGTATGTATCTTTTAATCATAGGGTATCTAAATTTATGCGAAATATAATATTTTTTTTATGTGGGATATTGGGTATTGCTTCCCCAAAAATAACAAAATTGTGGCTTACGAGTAATTACTTTTAACAAATTTATGGATTGAAAATCCTATAGTGCTACAATAAAGTCACATGTTTTACAAGTAATATGTGCAATAATAATAAATTATTAATTCATTTAAAAGAACAATAGAATCCATTACATATTGGCTATTTTCCTTTTGCACGTAGCTTTCTTTATCCAATCACAAAATTCACCTAATGATAATGTCGATAAAGACATAAACTTGCACACTGGAACATTTTCTTTATCTATATTTAAATGATGGGCAAAAAATTCATGGCTGGATTTTTTTTGCTTGGAATTTTGTTTTTTATAATATAGCATATACAAAGTGAAATATAGAGAAAAAAAGATATATATATATATATATATATATATATATATATATATATATATATATATATATATATATATATATATATATATATATATATATATATATATATATATATATATATATATATATATATATATATATATATATATATATATATATATATATATGTAACTCAGAGAAGAAAACAATAAAAGACACATTATAGAAAAAATCTGTTTATTAACACTAGAGTACTCGGCCCTTCAAGTACTCCTTGAGTGCTCGCGCGGAACACATGTGTCACCCATTACAATTAGCAATTTTTGATATTTTATTTAATGGAAATAAGAAAAACAAGTCCATGGGGTTTAAAAGATCTGAAAATGAATACTGCCTTTATGTAAAATCAACAGACAACGGTTACATATACTTACCAGTATTTGTTGACGATTTGTTGATATCAGGTACTGAAGAGGAAGAGGTGTCACATGTAAAAATAGTCTAAATAATAATTTTAAAATTAAAGACCTTGGTCCTGCATGTAATTACTTGGGCATGACTATTCACCAAGATATGGTTAAGAACCAAATTAAGTTAAATCAAACTGCCTATCTCACAAACATATTAAGAAAATATAATATGCAAGATTGTAAATCTATGTCAACTCCGTTAGGTGCTAACTTTGATCATAGTAGCTTAAAAGGAAAATCTTCTGAGAGCCCAGAGTTAGAAAGTAATTGTAGAAGTTTAATTGGTGCTCTCATGTATGCCATGTTATGCACAAGACTAGATCTCGGTATTTGTTTGAGTATACTAAGTCGCTATCAATCTTGTGCTAGCAAAGAACTATGGTCTGCCTTAAAAAGAGTCCTACGTTATATAAAGGGAACTGTAAATTTAAGTTTAGTGTTTGCATTAGACAATGAAAATATTAATGGGTATTTTAAATCAAACAAATGATTTGGTCTACATATATATTTTTTCCTGACCACTGGTATTCACCCTTTTCGGTAAAGACTTTATATTTTTAAACAGCTGTACTGTAGGTTTTTTCATTACCTACCTAAACACCTGCATCGACGTAATTCCCAACATAAACCATATTACAACTGTTTTGAACATCGAGGGGGATCGCGATCCACTTCCACGCCGGCGACGCTATAGAGCTCATTGGCCCTGTTCACCACCGGACGCAGCCGCAACATCGGACAAACACAAAATATCCACCATCCATCGGGTTCAACCACTGCCCCCGAGAATCCAACCACACACGTCAGGGCCTCCGATTGGTCTCGAAATCGGCCGCTAAGTACACTCCGTTTCAAGTCGGAGGGGCTTGTACCCCGACCCCTCGGTCCTCGTGTTGGCGTCCGAAGGTTCCGCGGGCTAACACCGGGGGCATCCGACGCAATCATCACCTGTCAGATTTGACGTCTCGTTGTCAACACAGGATGTCTGACCCGACGTCTGCGCCGGCGGTGTGCCCGAACCACACAACAACATTCGCCACAGTTGACGAGTAACTGCCGAGCGAGACTAGAGGCGTCCGTCCTGCTCTTCTCTAAGTATAGAATGACGAGGGCACAACAGCGTCGGCCGCCCACCCCCGCCTTTACTGCCTGGGCCCTTAGAGCCGCAACCTAGGCTTATATCCCGACGCATCGGTCCTCGTGTTGGCGTCCGAAGGTTCCGCGGGCTAACACCGGGGGCATCCGACGCAATCATCACCTGTCAGATATGACGTCTAGTTGTCAACACAGGATGTCTGACCCGACGTCTGCGCCGGCGGTGTGCCCGAACCACACAACAACATTCGCCACAGTTGACGAGTCACTGCCGAGCGAGACTAAAGGCGTTCGTCCTGCTCTTCTCTAAGTACAGAATTGACGAGGGCGCAACAGCGTCGGCCGCCCACCCCCGCCTTTACTGCCTAGGCCCTTAGAGCCGCAACCTAGGCCCACCGCAACTGTTTTGAACAATCCATAACTGCAAAAATGTACCGAATTTTAGTATATAAGAAAAAGCAGAGTTTTTATGTTTACCAGTTGATAAGGGCCTAATAAGCTGAAACGGTCGTCCTGGACTCAGGAAAAAATATATATGTAGACCAAATCATTTGTTTGATTTAAAATACCCATTATGGAATTCTACATATTCAACACCGTCAGCATTGACAAAATTAAAAAAAAAAAAAAAAAAAAATTAAAATATTATCGTGGGCTATGTAGACTCAGATTGGGCAGGATATAAAGTCGATCGTAAGCCAACTGCTGGCTATGTTTTCATAGTGCTAGGATGCACAGTTTCATGGATGTCAAGAAAGCAAGCAGCGGTTGCCTTATCATCGACTGAAGCAGAATATGTAGCAATAAATTTAGCTGTAAGTGAAGCTTGTTGGTGGCAAAATTTGATTCATGATTTCAGAGTGTATGATGAAAAGGTAAAAATAATAATTTTTGAAGATAATCAAAGTGCGATCAAGATATGCAAAAGTCCATCTCATCATACAAAGCTGAAACATTTAGATATTAAATTACATTTTGTAAAAAATAAAATTATTAATAATGGTATTAACATTGCGTATATTCCAACTAATGAACAAATAAGTGATATGTTAACTAAACCTCTTGCGAGAAAGATATTTGTGTACTCAGGGATGGATTAGGATTAGAATGAAAACAACAATTTTTTTAATGTAAAAAAATATTTTTTTTAGACATGGTATTCATTGAAGAGGGGTATTGTTAAAAAGTGGCAATGAACACTAGTTTTAAAAAATGTTTTAGCGTAGATAAACTGCTCCCTGTCTAATTATCTCTGTGTGCCTAACTCTGTTCAATTTTGTTCAATGGTGTAAGACATATGTAAAGTTACTGTAAAGGATTTCCACATAAATAAATACATACAAGATTAAATATATATATATATATATATATATAATATATAAATAAATTATGTATATAAATGATATATATATATATATATATAAATGTCTTTTAATATATATAAATGATATTACAACAATTTTCATTGTAAATTTTTAACAGACGTTCATCTGCATCAGACTTCAACCAACTTTTCGTATACATTGATAAAATGGCTGGGAAAGATAACCACTCTACTGTAAATAGTTTCGAATGTGATGAATGTAGATGTCGATATAAACATGAAAAAAATTCAAACGCGCATAGAAGAAATATTCATGGTATAACCACTGCTTGTAAAATAAATCCGGTTACTAAACAGGTAGAATGTAATCTTTGTAAATGTGTTTTTTCTACTAAATCATCGTTATTAAAACACAGAAAAAACGTACATAATACATCCAAAACCCGCAATTGTAGAATAAAGTGCTCAGAATGTTCTAAACATTTAGTTTCCTATAAAAGGTTGAGAGAACATTTTGTAAAAGAACATGAAAAGGAATTTCATATTGAAAAACTGACATTGAAATGCAATGAAGGTAAACTCAGACTTTATTTATTATTTAAATTGATAATACATTACATATTCTTAGAGAAATTGTAGCATTGAATGTATTTTTGATTACTTGACAAAATTGTTAATTTTTAGATTTTCTAGAGTGGAAGGAAAACTATGAGAGGAAGAATTTTTATTCTTATGTGTTGGATACTTCTTCTAAGAAATGTACATCTAATACAGTCAAATATTACTATCACTGCCATAGATCTAATTCTTATAAAGGGCGAGGAAGTAATCAACGATCTATAAAAAATATAGGAACAAACAAAATTGGAGCAGCTTGCCCATCTACAATTGAAGTGGTGGTTAAAGACGGCACATATTGTGTTACGTTATTTAGCACTCACATAGGACATGAAGCTGAAATTGGCAGAATAACTCTCCAAGCAAACGATAGAGCTAAACTTGCAGCTAATCACCAGAATGCATCTTTTTGATAATGTATTCATTCCTTTATTTTTATCATTGTGCATCAATGAAAGTGGTTTGGGCATGATGAGAGAATGATTGATAAAAGTGACTGTGGCCAACAGGAAGGGTCTCAGAAAATGGATGTATGGTTATAGACGAGGAAAATGTCAAGGAAAGATGGAAGGAATACTTTAAAGAGTTATATGAAAGTACGCAGTATGACAGTGTGACGTACGAAAGAGTACCAATAAATGAAATTGAGAATGACAGAAAAAATTTCAATAGAAGAAGTTAGAGAAGCAGTGAAGCATGCACGTACATGAAAGGCTGCGGGATTTGATTGCATACCAACTGAATTTATTAAATATGGTGGCGAAAAGACGATAGAATGGTGTCATTGCCTCTTCAACAAATGTCGGTAGGACATACTTCATCAGATTGGAGGAACGATGTAAAACGGCTGAAACGATAAATGATTATGTAAAACGGCTAATATTCTTTTCAAAATATATTTAAACACTTCATTTATATTTATTTACAAAAGTTTGATGTACATAATAGTTTTTTTATTAAAAAAAATAAACAAAAACAACTCGTATTATAGAAATACCTACATTTATACATACATCAACGATGTTTTAGTATTATCATTCACTGGCTGTCACACTGGCTGTCAGAACTTTTGAAGTATGTGCACTTTCTAGGGATCTAGCTATGACATCTATGGATTTTAAAGAAATGTATTTTTTCTATGGTAGCCATTGGTTTTACTGTCCCGAGACACTCGTGTTATTTGTAGAAGGCAGTGGTTGGGTGTATGACCTCCATAGAAGAAAGATATATTTTTTATAATTTTTATGACGTCTATGGATAAACCGTGTGCTGTCAAAATGTCAAATATTGTTCATTTTTACTGTAATTAGATTATTATATCAGTTATCTAATAGTTACTATATTTTCATCGTTTCGGTAATTTGTTGTGTTCATTAACTTAAATATTAATCTTAAATCCATTTTTATACCTCTATACGAATTATAGGGAGTCCCATTGCAAACTAGCCCTATAGAGCGATATTTTTGCAAACATTTCATCTTATAAACGAATATTAATATTACAATATCTCAATTTCCATCATAGCACATTTTCAAAAACACCCATACCTAGGAACTATTTAAAGATGTCAATGTTTGGGAAATATATATATTTAATTCATAGAATAATATAAGTGTTGTTTCTTATATTGTTTGGGATTTATTTTCAACTTTTATTTAATGAATATCATTATTTACCTTAAAGGGAGAAAAAGTGAGTTAGGTACCTTAAATTAATATAGCCATTATCAAATGATCTGTCTGGTTTTCACAAATATAGCCATTATCAAATGATCTGTCAGTGGTTATCACAAATATAGCCATTATCAAATGATCTGTCGGTGGTTATCACAAATATAGCCATTATCAAAAATGATCTGTCAGTGGTTATGACAAATATAGCCATTATCTGTTAGTGGTTATCACAAATATTTTTTGTTATTCGTTCATCTCATGTTAAGGCGTGAAACAACATAGACTGAGAGCCAGCAACAGCCAGTCTTACATCATAGTATATATCACATAATATATCACAGCAGGTACCAATGATTGCCTTATATGATACTTGAGTATATATTTATTTTATTTTATTGAGGGACACGCACAGAGAATTAACAATACATATTTATGTATAAAATACATTAATAACAAAAAAATCTTGTTAACCCTCCAATTAAGCGCATCCACAGCTTGCTTCATATTAATGTGTCAAGAACGTACCTAATATTGAAACAATTAGTACCTAAGTAGGTGGTCTTGGGAGATATGAGGAAGGAAAGTTAGAGAAAATTGGTGCTCATTTATGCCATAGTATAAAAACCGATTTTAATATATTTTGTAGGGACTTTAGCTGTGAGGCACCAGCTTAGAATAGTGCTTCCACTCTTTTCTATTACTGTTTTCGAGTGTCCCGTAAGAGCCGGGTAATCGAAAATACAACAGGCAACAATAACATCTGACATAGTTCAGCAATGAGGTTCACCACCCATGCTGAATGTAGTGCCTTTTTAGGTGAGACGAGACTGGTGTGTGGGTATACACATATGTGTTGTGCTCCCTTTTATAAGGCAATGCACACCCGCACACCTTTCGCTGGTTACCCCACATTGTGGGATATGCCGTGATGGTATGAATGAATGAATGACTTGTATTAGAAATCACCCCATTCATTGACAGACACTTTGGTCATTATTATTATTAGGTAGGAGTGGGACCCTACGCCCCCGCACTGCTACCATATTTCATCTATTGTGATAATTGTTATGTATGTACCTTGGACTTTTATTTTACAGATAAATTTATTCCTTTTTCATGAACAGTGCCATTTGTTCATCATCTAAGTTAGTTTGTTTCTCAGATATCTCAAACTTCATTGTCCAAAACTGTTTTTTTTGTTCAAGACATCCCAATTTTATGACTAACTTCATTCGAATACCTAAATACCTGGTCATCATATCTTCATTTAGAGCAGTGGTTCCCAAACTTAATTTCGCGTACCACACACAAAATTATAAATCAGTAGCGTACCACTGAACTGTAACCGCTAAAAAAACCTTCAAAATGGTATAGTTATAAAAACTGCAACAACTGTTTATGACAACATTATTAATTATAGGAAAAAAATACAATATTCTTAGTGCGAAAAATGGTGCTGCATGTTCGAGACAAGATAGGAAATATCTGACTCAGTTGTACCTACTTAATTTTAAAAGCGTAAATTGGGGTCTACGTTAAGCTTATTACGATATTTGTTTTTTATTATCAACATAGCAGGAAATCCGCTCTCATAGAGATACGTGGTTGTAAATGGAATCAGAAACAGTAATGCTTTTCTGGACATCGATGGATATTCATTTTTAACTTTTAGCCAAAATTATTTACTCATTTACTGTGTATGTCCTGTGGCCATGGCTGCTTGCGTACCACCTTAATAATTGTCGCGTACCATAGTTTGGGAATCACTGATTTAGAGGCATCTTAATTATTTTTATATCTCCTACTTAAAAATAAATTCTAATTATGAAATATTATTTTATTTTCAGAACATGGAATGTCAATTGAAAATTAAACAAGAACTGGATGCTGAATGTTGTTATAAAGATGAAGGCAAGGAATATGTTCAAGGCATGAAATCAACAAAAGAAGTAAAAGTAGAGCATGAGGAATCAATAAAAGAAGTAAAAGTAGAGCATGAGGAATCAACAAAAGAAGTAAAAGTAGAATATGAGGAATCCAATATAAATCATGCAGACATTCATTCTGTTGTTGAAATAAATGAAACAAAAATTGAAGAAAGTGGATCATTTCTACAACCGTCTGAAATTAAAAAATCAAACGATTTAATATGTGATAACTCCAATGCATCCATTTCTTTAAAAAAAAACAATATTCAGTCGGAAAATTTGAAAAAGAAAAAAAATGTTAAAATTAAAAAAAAAAAATGGGACTGTAAAATTTGTAAAAAAAAATTTTCCAGATCAGATGCTTTAAAGAATCATTATTTAATACATACGGGAGAAAAACCATACGAATGTAAAACATGTGGAAAAAAATTTTCAGACTGTAGCAATTATAGGAAACATATTAATGTTCACAAGGATCAGAAGGCATACGAGTGTGACATGTGCGGTAAGACATACACACAATTATGTACATTGAGGATACATATAATTGCTCACTCAGGCAATATGCCTTATCAATGTTCAGTGTGTAACAAACAATTCTCCAATTCCAGCAGTTTTAACAGACATACATTGATTCATTCCGAAGAAAAATCATTCGAATGTAAAATTTGTTTTAAAAAGCTTAGATATTTTAGTACTTTAAAGTCTCACTATCTAACTCATAGTCAAGAGAAGCCATTTGTATGTAATGTTTGTAATAAAGGATTCATTCGGTTGGATTTATTAAAGATTCACAGTTTTGTTCACACAGAAGAAAATCCATATTTTTGTAAGAGATGTGGCAGAGCTTTTACAAGACCAGACAGTTTGAAATATCATATAACAAAACAATTAGAATGTAAAACCTGCGGTCAACAATTTTGTAGATTACATGCATTAAAGGTTCATAATTCAGTCCATGGTTGAAAAATGTCAATATTCAATTATAATACTTGCGATAAGTCATTCTAATTTACACTAATTTAAGTAGACACAGTACAAAAAATAAATATAAGTGATGGGGTTGTTTAAATACTTAGTCATTTAAATCATTTGTGGCGACCCTGCATTTGACTACTAACAACAAGATAATTTTTATCAGCGAGTGTCAGATGACACTCCCCGGCCAACGAAGAAACAGATGATGTCATTTGGTGATCAAACAGCCGAGCATCATAGGACATGCCGGTGAGGGAGCCAGTCAGTCACTTCCGCGCGGGTCTCAAGTCTTCATCCAGTATTCTCTCCTGCCACGTCATTAGTTTTTACTTATATAAACATTTGTACTTCATCCATTAATTTTCATAAATACACTCATTGTTCGTATTGACGCATATCGCTCAATTCCCACAGTGGTGAACCCGAAATAAAAACAAGGAATTTACACAAACTCAAGTGAATAGTGTTACACATAAATACAAAATGTACGTGCCAGAGAAAACAGAAACCATACGTTGATTGTATCTCAGTGAGGATCCCTATTTTCTATCCAGATGAGTCGGAAATGTGGTTCCACATAGTTGAAAGCAGTTTTGAAGTAAGCAGGATAACGGCCGGCAAGATCAAGTACAGTTTTATCTTAGGAGCCCTAGAGCCTCGTTTGGCGACCAAAGTATGCGACTTGGTAGTTAACCCACCAACAATTGGAGCCTACGAAAAACTGAACACAAGGAAATGGGGGACAGAAAACCATCACAATTCCTCCTCCATATGAGAGCACTCGCTGGGACAACCGTCGGGGATGAAATCCTCAAAACGCTTTGATCGAGTTGACTTCCCCACAACATGCTTGAGTAGTTTTAGCTACACAAAAAGATGTGACGTCTGACCGCATGGCTGAAACAGCTGATGCCGTGGGTGAGGTCGCCCCGCACACAGAACACCAATAATCACGGAGGCGGAATTATCTCTCACCACCCAATTTAAGAACCTTGTTGGTCGTTTCGACAACCTCGCTATCGCAGTGACAAACAAAATGGCGGCCGTGCGCAAACACGTCTTGGGTAATGATAACACGTCTTGGGTAAAATATATTTTTGACAAATAAATATCTCAATAAAGAAGAATTGAAATATTATTTGTGAACTGGGAAAATGGACTCCCAACAAGGAAAAAAATCCAATGTATCATATTATTCTTATTATTATATAATATTCAATCTAATAAACTAATATAACCTGTTTTTCATTTATAGTTTAGTTAATTATTTTTTATTTTATTTGTGCTTAATTTTTTTTTCCAACTGTCGATTCGTACGAGAGAATTTATTTCTCTTAATGAATCAACAGTATTACTCTTAGTCCCGTGTGAGAGAATTGTATACAGTAGTAGAGTTTTTGCACGGTTTTTCCAATTTTGAAGTCAAAAACACCAACATAAAGGCTTCAAAGCGTATAATATGTACTATACATATGGATTTACTCAGAATTTGGAGTAGAACATTTAGTATGTGTTTGTGTTTGTGTGTGTGTTTGTGTCCTTATAACTTTTAATTTGCTCAATGCAAAGAGCCTAAAATTTCAGAATATATAGATAGTTGTAGGCCTACAAAACCTTTATACTAGAATTTTGATTTTTGTTTCAATCAGGGGTTATCAACTTTTGAATTTTTACTTTATTTTTCCATATATCTCATAAATCACAAAAGCTAGAACGCTGAAAATTAGTATAAACATAGACAAATACAAAACCTCAATTATATTTTAATAAAAAAATTCCAGGGTTTCTCAAACATTTTTTATTAAGAAAAACATTTTTATATGATAAATTTATGTGCTTAACTGCCTATATTTTCAATTATTTTAAAAATAATGAAAAACAC